>OMLM01002214.1:170110-180520 GCA_900302695.1 Helostoma temminkii | reverse complement strand
TAAATATAGATAGGTTTGCAGCCTGCCAATGGATGCTACATTATCTCTTCACTTTTTTCTTTACCTGTGATTACAAACCCAGGAAGTATTTGTTTTCTGAGTGAAAAGATGGTTTTAGTTTATATAAATCTCACAGTGGTAGAAAGTGGATTATATTGATGTTGTTTGGGATTATTGGGACCAACAACTTACCTGAAATGGATTATTTAGGTTATTTCTATGTGAGAGGCTTCACAGCACCATATGACAGCCTTATTTGTCACCACAGGGTTCAGAGCTGTATTTGATCTCATGCCAGATGTAAGAACCCCCTGCAGTTTTTTGGTCCTACCTCTCTGCCTCATGTCAGTCTTTCTTTTCCTCCTACTGCTGGTGCATAGTGCTATACATAGTGGACTGAAACACCTCACGGCAAGATTGAATTCAGTGTCCACACACTTTCAGCTCTTACACAGACATTTAAACACACACTCGCATCTCAGGACACTTATATTCCAGAGCTTTACTCATCCATGCTTTGCAGTGCTGTACCTACACCTACTCACACACACTCATCCAAACGCCAATACATTCCAGTGTGGCCCACTCTCCTCTCCCTGCCTCATCTGTCAAGCTAAAAATAGCTCTTCACACAGGAATCTCTCACAGATGTCGCTCATGCCTTGGCTCCTCTCTTATAATGGTGCACTTCCTGCTGACATGTTGCTAGTATCACTCAAATGTCTCATTGCTAGTGTCACAAGACAGATTCATCACCTCCATGTTTCCTTTCTCTGCTATGACACCACTATACCGTATGTCCACACAGAGGAGAATGATTTTGATTTGCAAGGTTACTCGGTAAAAAGCGCCATTGTGGCAGAAATCGCAGCCTCTTGAAATCAGCTGTCAGCTAATAGATTGAGTGTGTGTAATGGTGATGGACGCTGACTCAGACAGTGGGAACTGCCTGGAGCAATGTTGTGTTCAAGGTGAAACCTCACAATTATTTATCACATTAGATTTCACTGGAAGCTTTTCAGAACAGTTGCTTGTTTCTGTTCCTCTTGTATGTGCTGTTACACAATAGCAAACTAATTTGGGGAAATTTGAGGAACAACCACTGATGTAAAATGTGGCTTCAGATGATTGTTTTTACATTTTCTTGGTAACTTTCAGTAAGTCCACTTTGCAAAATTAGTAAGTAACTGTGCCTAAATTCTATTTTATATCTTGAAATGACAACATTTATTTATTAATTATTATTATAGCTTTGTGTTATTTTGTCAAATGCAGTTTTGTTTGTGCTGCCTATTGCAAGGATAATTAATTATTCTCAGAAGTAAATTCAGCATTTTTTTTCCTGAGGGCAGGCAACATTTAACATATACTTTGCACTTTTGACATGCCATGGAATTGTTTGTGCAGGCTAATCCCGGCACAGTGGTGGTAAGTGTTCTTGTTTAAACCAAAAAAAAAAAGCAGCACTCACCAATACTTTAAAACCGCAATATGTGAGTCAGAGAAAGAACAGGCAGACTTTTGTGTTTTATTGTCTCTGCATCACGTCCTCCCACCCTAACCAACTACAATCTGTTTTTTCAGTGACTTGCTGACTTCAGATTATGTTGAGATCCACTATGAAGAGGGCAAACCTGTTCTATCAAAGGTAACTATACTTGTGGCTAAAATGTTAAAATACACATCTAAATACACACACACACATTTTTCTTATTCTGGTGAAGTCTGGTTCTTTGTTTTCTTTAGCTGGAACAATGTGTCCTGCTGTTTTTTTTTGTGTTTTTTTTGTAGTGCACATTGTCGGCAAAGCAAATGGCACAAATATGCTTTGTCTCAACTTCAGGAAATATGCTTTAAAGCAAAAGACAAAAAACAGATGTGAATGTTGATTTCCTGTAAATCAGTTTGCTTGTTTGTCTTTTTATTTGTTAAAAAACATCAGGAAATTGGTAATCAAATAACCACTGCAGCTGCAATTTGTCATCCACAAAAACTGCAGTTGCATCCAGGAAATCTTTGCAGACTAAGGAAAAGAACAAAATGTACAAGAGGACGAGATAGATAGATAGATAGATAGATAGATAGATAGATAGATAGATAGATAGATAGATAGATAGATAGATAGATAGATAGATAGATACAAAAATTTAAGTAAGTGATTTTTACAGAACAAGAGGAAGGAAAGAAGGTGAGAGCTTGTTCCTGCTGCTGCTGATTCAGGCAGTGGGCTGGGTTGGGTATACTGTAGCTGAATCAGCAGGGTTTTGCTCCCCTGCAGCCTCCTGCTGGAGCTCTGGTCATGTGACAAGCGAGAGAAAGCACTCTGCAGTATAAGTGCAGCGTGGGATGGGTGAAGTAAGAGAGAGAAGGAGGGGCAGGAAAAGATGGAGGGGGGAGATGTCCTCTGCTCACCCTGCATCTAACAGCTTCTACACAGATAGTGCCAGGGCCCATCTTGCCATGTTTTAAGTTCACATCTTAACAAGCATAGATTGAGCCCCCTGCAGATATGCACTGTGTATATGCCAAAGCGACATCTGTGAAACAAGCTGTTGCATCCTTAAAAATGCAAGATAAAGCAAACACATGATAGTAAGTATACAACTGACATGTTCATTATATAATGATGAATCTGGGTGATCTGTCAGTATATACACAGGTTTGTGTGTTGTTGTGCCAGTAATGCTGCTTTACCTATGGTTGTGGTTTGCTGCGATACATCATTAACACTGTCTTCTTCCCTCAGGGTGGGGAGCACTGTTACTACCACGGTGAGGTGAGAGGTAACAATAATTCCCACGTGGCCTTATCTACCTGCAACGGGCTGCAGTAAGTGAACAGCGGAGTTGTGTGTAATCGTGGTCGTGTTCAGAATATATGTGTATACACTAATCTCTGCCCTTCCACTGCTACTGACTCACTATTGACTGGCTTCTCTCCCTTTTCTACTGTTTCTGCCCGGCAGTGGGATGTTTGACGATGGAGTCTATGTGTATCTAATTGAGCCCTTACAACAGACTCATCCAATTGTAAGTTATTCGTGTGACCAGGAACCAATATACACAGCATACAGATGTTTTTTTCTGCTGCTATTCTTGTAGTGAGGCCTCCACCACACACATCCCGCCCTTTTCAGCTGAGGATATCCTAATCATTTCAGGGGCATTCATGTTTTTAAAGGAATAGGAATAGGTTGAGCTGTATGAAATAATGAAGCCCTTCTGGCAATTATGTAGCTAAGTACATTAGTTTGTGTTCTAGTATACTGTAATGTGTTTACTACAGTGAAATAAACATTGTATACAGGACTGATGTAGGCAACCTGAGCAAACACAAAATACCTATTAGACCATCAATGGATGTGTTAGTTTTACCCTACTGATGATGTGTTGTTGCAAAAGTAGTTGTTGTTTTTAGATTATATTGTTAAGACAAAAAACAAATTTTTACTATATCCAAAAAAATACCAAACTGTATTGATCTAGTTATGGTTTTCAAAGCTATTTATTTATAAGAGACATTATTTACAAATGGCAGAGGTGGGTAGTAACAAGTCACATTTACTCTGCTACTTTTACTTTAGTAACTTAAAAAAAAAATTACTTGTAAGAGTAGTTTTACTGCACCATACTTTTTACTTTTACTTGAGTAGATTTGTGAAGAAGAAACTCTTACTCCGCTACATTGGACTGTATTCGACTTATTACTTTTCTATTCTACACAATAGATATTCTTTATTTTTGCCGGAAAGATACCATCAGTAGATCTCCCACATGTCTGTGTTTCACCAATCAGACATGGCACAATAATCACATGACTCAGTTTTACCAATTAGACATAGCAACAATAATGACATGACAGGCAGACAGGGGACGATAATATGATAAATGGCAGAGGCAAGCATCTCTGGCGAATATACAGTATATATATATATATATATATACAACCATAACAGCCAGGAAGTCACAAAAGACCCAAGAAAAACATACATGGAACTACAGGCATCTCTCTCCTCAGATACTGGGTAGAAATGGCACCCATAGGAGAGTAGGAAGAGATCAAAGGACATTAAGGCTCATCTGAATTTTGCTATTCTATTAGTCAATTTACATGGACTGATGAGTCAGACGTTAAGAAGATAGGATCCCATTACATCTGATGCAGTATAATGTTGTGGAGTGTTTGGCTGCTGAGATGACCCGGGTGATTGGCCTTTATTGAAGGAAACACAAATTACACTTTCTACCAGAGAATCCTGAAGAAAAACGTGGTGTTTGTGTGGGTTCTCTCCAGGCACTCTGGCTTCCTCCCACAGTCCAAAGAAATGCAGTTAGGTTAACTGGGAACTCTAAATTGCCCGTAGGTGTGAGTGAGAGTGTGAATAGTTGTTTGTCTATATGTGGCGACCTGTCTAGGGTGTACCCCGCCTCTCACCCATATGCTGGCTGGGATAGGCTCCAGCACACCCGCGACCCATGCAGGGACTAAGCGGTTCAGAAGATGAATGAATAAATGAAAACATGTAGTCATCAGTCTGTGAGTTGAAGGTCATGTGCAACTGGGTTATGCATTAAGACAGTGATTCCAAGCACTAGAGTAAGTTAACCTCTGAATGACTCAAAACGAATACAATTAAACTTAAATTACTAATAAATATTACAAAATATTATGTTCTGGGAGCAATTACTTCTTAAAATTTAGCTATTAAATAACCTTTTTGTATTTCATTTTTTCTCATGTTATATTTGTTTTATGTTTTGTGTAAAGCTCTGAAACTGTTCAGTATCAGATACACACAAAAAGAGTAGGAATCGGAACGGGGTTAAATATTTATTATAGCACTGTATGTATATTCATTAAATTTTCAATTCTCATCAGCCAAATTAATGTTAATTGCAGTTTGTAAATCTGCAATAGACAACGTGGTTATGTAATTTTTTCTTCTTGCTATATGCTACTAACTACCCTATCTACCCTAACTAAACTATAGACTTGTCTATAGTTTAGACTCTTGATATGTAAAACATAAACTTTTATAACAGTTTTTAGTCATGTGAACATCTAGAGCTGACTGAATCTAGAGCACATTTTAGGTCCTAAACATCAATGTGTTACTATTATCACTGATAAAATGTTACAGAGTGAGCTGTTACTTTGGTCAGATATTAGCAACATAATAACATCATAGCCGTTCACCGTTAACCAGTTAAAAGCAATCAAACAATACATATGTCCTTATTAGTAGTGCTGGTGTTGTCATTCAATCTATTGTTATTTGAAATTTATTGTACGTTATATAGTGGACAGGTCAATAAACAAAGTATCAATAAACATGAAAATTAAATCCTTTGCAACAGTTTCCACACTTAACACTGATGAATGTCCTTCAGCAGAAACAGTTCCTTCCTGTTGTAGCAGATATTAAAAGTCTTACAACACTCGTCTCACACTGCAGGATACAGCTGCAAGGCCTCACAAACTTAGAAGAACAGCTTCCCCTCACTGGAACAGTGACACAGAGGAACAGGGTAAGGATTTCCATCACTGTTGTGTAGAGGTCCTCCACCTCAGTCCGTCAACACACCTCCCGTCATCCTGACCTTCACCTGTAAAGCATTGAAGCTTTAACCTGTCTACACAGAGTCAAGAAAACACAAGTTTGATGGCCATTACACACATTACACACTATAGCTTTTTAGTCAGAAACATAAAAAATATAACTGTGTAAGATCAACAATTAGGTATAACCACAAATGATAAGGAAATCATTATCAAGGATATCAGCAAATGTTAACTATCAGTAAACTCCCACTATGAGCAAGTTAGCATGTTAATGTTATCATTCACAGATGACTGTTTACAGCAGAAGAGAACCATGCAGTGATGTGATTAGGCAGCCTACATGCATTTGCTCCATAGATACATAAAGTACGGCTCAAAAGCTTTAATGCCAGTTGTAAATAGTTTAGCGAGTGTCTCACTATTTGCTCGTCTGTGTGTGTTTGCAGTGGAGGAGGAGCAGCTTTTCTCAGAGCTGGATGACTTGTCCTGGCTGAAGCGCAGGAAAAAACGAGCTGTAAGTCTCTGATCTCACCTCTCTGAAGTAATAGAACACACTTTCTTCCACCCCAATAACTTCACAATTATAACTTTTCACTAGACTATATTTTCAAACTTGTGGTAATACCAAGACTCTAGAATACATGCTTGGAACTATGTGGTCATTAGACATTTTTCTGGTTTTGCTTTTTTAGATGCCTCGGAGTACATTTGAAGAGATGAAGTACATAGAGCTCATGATTGTCAGTGACCACAATATGGTAAGTACTCTAATTAAAATAATGACAACAAATGTAACACTATGTCTTTCTTTTATCTTTGTTTTACTGTGTAATTGGCAATTTAAATCAAAATGCTCATTAAGATTTCAGGCATATTTTTATCCCACAACACTAAATGTAGGGTGCTGTGTTGAATTTGCAACAACAAATCACTGCCACTTATCAACCTTACTGTTTGTGGTTTTCCTTTGTGCCTGTAGTGTAAACGACACAAAACCAAACAACACACGAGGAATTTTGCCAAGTCAGTGGTGAATCTTGTGGATGCTGTGAGTAAACTGTTTAGTTAATCTTGAAAAATGTGTGTTCTTGAGAAATGTGTACCACCCTAAACAACTACTGGACGTTTTAAGACCAAATAGTTGCCTTATCTGTACTATTACGCAGTGGATGTGGCACAGACACATAGCTGCGGGACGTAGTGGTGCTGGGGAACTGCTCACTGGCTGAAGATGCTGTACAAGTGTTTTATTTTATTTTGGTGGTTGTTTTATTTTATTTTGCCATATCATTGAACCTCCCTTGGTCGCTCATAAACCTTCGGTAGACGTGGGTGCAGAAAAGACTCACCCACTTACAACAATAATGCAAGTACACTACAAACATTTGATGAATGTGTGAATATATTTGAACCTGTTGCTCACATTTGAGCAGGTCTTTAAAAAAAGTGGAACTACTCTGTAGACTTCCATGTTGATCTCTGATAGGGCTCATGCATCATAGGCAGCATAGTGGAGCTTGAGCGGGTGGATTTTTTTTAAAACCAGAAACCCCAACTTGCTTATATGTTCTGTTCGATGCACAGGATTTCTGTTTGTGAGCGTGCCGGTGCAATAATCAAGCAGTAATACAGTTTATAACTATAACTTATGATACTGTACATGTATTTTTAACTGTGGAGTAGATGCATGTGTGATTAATTGTAGATTATACCTATAGCCAAAAACATTGACACAGTCTTGCAGTGTACACAGCTGTAGTGTTCACTGATGCTGGATGATGTGTGTTCACCAGCGGAAGCAGGAGTTAAGTGAACAATCAGTTCATTTTAGAGCTGGTTTAACACCCGGATAGAGACATACTTTGTTATTGGACAGCCCTGCACCCCCATCCAACAACATGTTCCCGTGGCTATGCACAGACAGTTATGTTCCAGAGCATAGAGCTTGATTATTTGCTTTACTTATTCCTTCACAAGAAGGTCAACTTTATATTTTTATCCAGTACTTTGGTTTAAGGTGAAATGCATAAAAACTAAATAGTGACCACATCTGGTCTTAACAAATGATAAGAAAATCATTATCAAGGGTATCAGACAAATGTTAATTATGAATAAACTCCCACTGTGAGCAAGTTGGCATGTTTATGTTATCATTCACAAATGACTGTATACAGCAGAAGAGAACCATGTAGTCGTGATAAGGCAGCCTACATGCATTTGCTCCATAGATACATAAAGTACGGCTCAAAAGCTTTGATACAATGACAGCTTCAAATAAACTGTTCCCCTGTGCACTATAACAACACAACCTCATGTGTTATAATAGAGTAAATCTGTCAAATCCTAATTTGGACCTATATACGTACACTTCCAGTCAAAAGTTTGGACAGAAAATGTAACGTGCCATTGGAAGACAGTACTAACATTTGCTGATAATAGGCCTCTGTACATTTATGTAAAGAACAGCTGTTCCCAGCAACAATAGTCTTTAACAGCATCAACAGTGTTCTGTATTGTATTTTTGATTAATTAGATTAAAATCGGCTTTTACTTCTTAAACATGGTCCTTCCTATGTGTGTCCAAACTTATGACTGGAAGTGTATGTCTTATTCTCATTGTGCTGATGTCAGCTCTGTGTTATCGAGTGTGCTGCATCCATTCGCCTGTTCTCCTCACATAGTTCAGATTCAAATTCACACTGTGCTCACGCCATGTTCCTCTCCTTGTGCTGTTTCTCCTGTCTCTCTCTGTCTCTTTCTCCCTCTTTCTTTATTCCTCCATTCACTGTACACTTCAATGGCAGATCTTCAAAGAGCAACTACATACACGTGTGGTGCTCGTTGCTGTGGAGATGTGGACGGACAAGGATCAGATCCCCATCAGTGTGAAGCCACTGGAAATGCTGCGAGATTTCTCCAAGTACCGGCAACAAAGCATCAAGCACCATGCTGACTCAGTGCACCTCTTCTCGTAAGTTTCCTCTCATTTTCTCTTATGTACTGATATATAGTGTGCATTAAACACTTTGGGATGCTTTTCATTGTATTTATTGCCAGGTACTGTTGTTTGGTCATAATTGTTGTTTCCACATTGATACAATGAAATGACAATCTCTGAAAGGGCCAGAGCAAAATCTTAATTTCACATGATTTTTTGTAGCTTGATTCAAGCCTCAGTCTTGTCACATTATTCTCTCTGTGTTTGTACCTTCATGTTTTTCTCATTATATCCATATTCAATGTGCATGTGGCTTACAGTACAACTGCATCTACTCTACAAACTTCAAACAGTATTATGTCTTCAAGAGTGAATATTGGGTTACAGATTGGGTTAGCCTCCCATTCTGACTTGTCTGATCCTAAGTTTTTATCTTTAATCCCTTGTTCATGTCTGTCTTCTATCATTCTCATAGAAATGTGACCTTCCATTACCGCAGAAGCAGCGCTGCATACTTCGGGGGCATGTGTTCTGTGAGTCGTGGAGTAGGGGTCAATGAGGTTAGATTTGCTTTCCAACATCCTGTATCGCCTTGTACACAGATCACAGAGTGTGATTGCCGGTGAATAATCTTGGGGCCCTGTTGTGTCCACAGTATGGCAGCACCTGGTCCATGGCAGCATCTCTATCCCAGAGCCTTGCACAGAATCTGGGCATCCAATGGGACCCAGCATCCAAGAGAAGTATACATGAAACACACATTGTTATGTCACAGCTGTTATAAACGAACCAGGGAAAGCAGACTATTCAGAGACAAGATCACAAGATCACTGTGGCACTGTGTAAGCTAAATCACCGTTATATAATTTTGGGAACTACATCTGTGGTTCAGAGTGATTATTCCAAGACACAGTTGTTTCTTTGGAATTTCTCAGATCTTTGCAGAAATTACTGTTCACTGTATTGGTGTGACAAAAGATATCTTACAACCTCAGCAAATAAATTAAAAATAAATTAATTAGCTAGATACCTTTGGGTATAACTAGTTTTCTAGTATAACCAGAAAACTAAAATTTTGTTTTATGTTTTGAGTTGACAAATGTTTCAAATTACACAGTGTTGGACATCTAAGTTATATTAAATTAGGTTATAAATATGAGACATTTCACTATAAATAACATTTGTAAAGGAGAGGTTGTCTTACCTTTGAGGTCTGTACATTTAAACACCTCATTGCTAATAAAACAGCAGATGGTGTCTATAAAGCATAAACAGGCTTTTTGATTGGAGCAAAAAATTCCTTCCAGTGCCAACAGAGACATATGGAGAAATGCAGTTATTGTCTTAGAAAAGTAGTCAGGAAGTTGACCAGTTTGAGTCAGGATTTGTTATTAAGCAACAAGCCGTGGACGTAAGGTGCTAAATCTACTGCTTAATGCTAATTCACTTTGATGTGAGAAAGGGGGATTGATTCAAAAACAAATAAACAAATATTATTTAAATACTTGCAATTGTCGTAAAAGAAATGTTTTTATAAATGCTGAAATTATTTTATATATGTGATGTCTGTCTGTCTGTGTGTTTTTCTCTTACTTGTTTGCAGAGGAATGTGGTTGTGCTGAATCGTGGAATGGCTGTATAATGGAAGACACTGGGTAAAGTCCAACATACCCCCGAGACACACGCAGACACAAACAACAAAGAGAGGGAGTAGTGTAACAATTAAACATGCTAACCTACAGGATGTGCTCTCAGTGGTGTACTGTGTTTGTGATGTTGACGATGGACAGATGATATCAGAGTGAAAAAGTCCATAAATCTATGTCATTTGTTTTTTATGTTTTGTCTGCTCTAGTGAGCACTTATTTATTTATCTTTCTCCTGAAGTGGTACTAGTGGTACCACTAGTG
>OMLM01002214.1:149158-166850 GCA_900302695.1 Helostoma temminkii | reverse complement strand
AATGAAAACATACACACACACGTTTAAAAACATAGACACAATAAAACAGATGAATGACAAACTACACACTGCTTAAAAATGATATGTACAGTCAGGTTCATATTGTTCATAATGGAGGTAAGCGTGTCATTGTCAAAGCGAACAGCGAAGAGACATCTTTATGAATGTAAATACAGAGGCTTCACAACAAAGTGCAAAACACTGGTAACACTCAAGAACAGAAACATCAGACTAGACTAGAAAACACCTAAGAAAGCATGATCAGTTGTAGAATAAGATTCTCTAAACTGGTGAAATCTAAATAATTAACTTGTAAGAGAAAGATAGAGAAATAGAGAAAACCATACCACTTCATCTGTCAAACATAGTGGAGGCAGTGTGATGGCATGGACATGTGTGGCTGACAATGGAATGTGCTCAGTGGTGTGTATTGATGACCTGACTCTCTGTTCATGTTCAGCAAACTGATAGGACAATGCTTCATACTGCTGGTGTATAATTATCCAAAACTTAGTTTCAAGAAAACGAAATTGGACATATTTCAATGGACAAGTCGGTTCCCTGTCCTCAACTCAACAGAGCATGCTTTTTAACATGCTAAAGACAAAACTGAAGACATAAAACCCTACAAACAAGCAGCAGCAGAAATAAAGACCTGGCACAACATCTTGAGGGAGGAACCTCAGCACTTGGCCATGTCCATGGTTTCCAGGTTCTACTAATACAGGTGTTTTCAGTAACATTAACTGATCAGACCTCTCATCAAGGATGTATTTTTTTCTTAGAAATATATGACATTCTGATACAAACTCATGATACTTTAACAGTAGCAGTTTTGGAGCCTGGTGCTATAGCTAATTTTGCTTGATTTTCATGTAACATTATTTTGTACATATGAAGTTTAAATTATGAAAATGTAGTAACATGAAGCCAACAACAAAACTTAAAGGAGAGAGAAGAATATGTCAGTCAAGAACGGTCTGCACATGTAGCCATTAGCTAATCAGCTAACCCGTAGAGATTAATCCACAGTTTTGGATTATAATAACAAAACACGTTCCTGACATGCATCTTGCCTTTGTCAAGTCTTTACTGAACATAATATTAATTATAGAACTGTGACAGATTTAATTAAGCACATCAATTTCTACAAGAGTTTTCTTTCTTTACCATGATATATGATCATGTTTACTTTTTAGTAAGTGTTGAGAACCTGTTTTACTGTGTAACAGAAATCTAAAAATGTCCAATATAAAAACAGCTGGGAAGGTTACCAACAGGGAATGTTCCCAAAAATTACCTCACTGTGTCAGCACCTTTATTTAAAACCTTACACTGTTGTTTGTCCTCTCATCTATTTTTGTCTGATCTGTACAGGTGTGCAACAATGAAGCCACATGCACCTGTGACACCACCTGGGCAGGGACAGACTGTAGCATGCCTGATCCACCTAAAGAGCCTGAGACCACTCAGGATGAAGGCCCCAAGGGTTTGTTTCCACCTCTTTCATCCTCTGGCATCTGATGGAGTGTACTAATTCAATGTAGCCAAGAATCACAGTGACATGAATATAAACTTACGTTTTTATCTGCAGTACTTCAGTGTCCTTCACAGCTTCACACATCTGAGTCAGCACAGATTCTGCACAAGTCTCCTCGTGCCTTAAAGACTTTTCATGTAAAATGGTGATCAAAGGTGCATATAAAAAAGTGTTACACATGTTACATATGTTTAGTTTGATTCATAGGCTCAAGTGAACACACAATTCAGTTCTACACCTGATGGGTTGCTTACAGGGGAGACATGGAGATGGTTAAGGGGGCGGGAAACATCACAGAGGGATCCGTGTCATCCATGACTCTGAAGCAGAAGCCTGCTGTTTGTTTTTGACAGGGTGGTAATAATGCTCCTTTTCCCTCTGCACAGTGAGCGTGGCCACTAACAGGCTGATAGGGGCAGTAGCAGGGACCATTCTGGCCCTGGGGGTGATTTTTGGAGGCACAGGGTGGGGAATAGAGTAAGCATCTTTAACCCTTTCACAGCTCTTCCTCTCATAGTGGTGCCTCAGTGTGCGGGCGGTCTCGTGAGCCGGCCTGAGCCCGTGTGTGCGTCCCGGTGGCTTTGTGTTTTCTTGTGTGTTGGTGATGACCATATAATTGTCATGTGATTGGGTGTTTTCAGTGTTGTGTGATTGATTGATGGATTCCTCCTGCCTCCTCCTCCTCCTCTCCTGCCACTTCCTGTTGTTCCCCATTACTACAAGCCTCTTTTGCCATCCACCCTCTTCCTCTTCTTGTACCTTTTCTTTCTAATATTCTAAGTCGTTATGTGGTTGCTCCTGTGATCCTCTCCTTTCTGGGGCATGTGGGGCATTTAGATGGAAAACAGTCCTGAGAAGTGTCCAGTTAGTGACCTGGCTTGTCAGTCGGTGGTAGGCTGTGTGGTGACTGGGACCCCTAAAAACATTTTCTACTGCTCATACTGCAGGTCACATATACCTACCTATCACCTGTCAATTTCTGTTTGATTAAACCTTTATGGTGATAAGTACTCAGGGTCTGGTCCTCTGCACATCCTTAACATGCAGACCGCTGATGATCACTACTGACACCAGATAAATGTAAATATTCCCAGGGCATCTACTTCATTATCTTCACGTTACACAATAAAGGGGTCTGAAAAGCATGCAAAATACATTTTCAGATTCAGTCATTTTACTGTAATAGTATACTTATGGTTATGTTTTCTGTTCCATGTGAAAACGTCATTGTATAGTTACATGTTATTAATACAGTAAGTGAGCATAGAAACTCATGTCTTTTTCCCCATAACCCTTTACAGGTCCTAGTGCCACCAATCTTATTATAGGCTCCATCGCCGGAGCCATCCTTGTGGCTGCCATAGTGCTGGGGGGGACTGGATGGGGCTTTAAGTAAGCAACACGCCGCATGCCTCTCCTGCTGTAACTCTAGCATCCCTGCTGCTTATAGACACCAGGGTTTGAGCTCCTGCTACAAAATATGGACCCCAAGCTGGACAGCACACAAAAACAAAATTTAATTTGAATAATCTCTCTTAAAAGTGGGATAACACTGAGAGAAACATGTTTAAAACATATCTGGAATGAGCAACTTGCACTTATTTTCTCGAAGAAGATATAGATCGTGGCGTAGACATGTAACAGGTGATCTGGAGAAATGCTGCAGGGTGTCTGTGCATCTGTAGCAGAACCTCAAACTGATTGGCCGGGCAGAGCTCAATGCTTGACATGCATGCTCACTAAAGGACCTAATAACAGAGATTCTCACAAAGCAGGGGAAATACTTTTAACAGCTAAATGTTTTAAAAAGTGTATGTGTGATTGAAGAAATTTAAATCGTACTTCTCCTCTGAAATATAAAGATATGTCTAACATATCTGTTGAGCCAGGAAATGTACAACAGATAATGTTTAATCAGTTACAATCTACTGCTGATTAGCCTGCTGTCTTGAGCAACAGGGGTGTTGAAACAGACCTGAGGAGAAAATGAGAAATACAATCCTGCAGCCACGAAAGCATGCCAGGTAGCAAAGCATCATGGTTGTAATCCAACACAAAAAAAAGGAAGAAAGAAAGTATAAACAACATTTGTGCATGCTGACTTGTTGATTTGGAGGAGGTCAGTTCATTGCACAAAGGCTGAGCCAAACCCAAAGTGATTTGGTCCAGGGTTGTCATGCTCTCATCACTTCCGTGATCTTTTTCTCAATCCGTTACTGTTTGAGGGTGAGTCTTTAAATGGAGTGGTGATAGCGACAGAGAGAGACAGAGACAAGCCAGGACCTTTTTGTTGGTTGCAGCCTTTGTGCCATGCCTGGCCACACCCACCTGGATGACCAGGCTCCGCCATAGAGCAGAGCAGGACTCTTGGACCCGCCCACACCAGCTGCCATTGCTGCCTGCTTCACAGACCTGGTACAGACACGGCGCATTCCACTGCATGAACACGCACAGCAATAGTGCCACCTCCAACTGGCCTACTATTGGAACAGGTGCATGACAGAGTGATAAAAGCCCCACAACAAGCCACAGTACGGGGAGGTTATGCATCACTCCTGGTGTCGTATTTGTTGTTGTCTCACTGTTGTAGTAGTTATTGTTGCTGCTGCTGCTGCTGCTGCTGCTGTGGTTGTTGTTTATGTCTCCTCTTTCCCTCCTTTATAGATTATAATTTATGTTAGCTCTTTCCTCCAAGATGGTTATGTTTTGAGTGGAACTAATGTCTTTCCCATCAAAATTGGTAATGAGACATGTCTCTTACAATCACCTTGTAAACTGATGTTGCATGCACAAGCCAGTTGGCACTTGTCTGTAGGAAGGCAGGAGGAGGATATTTATATTTATATTTATATTTATTTACCTTCGGTATTTATAATTATTAGTACACTTTCTTGTCTATTTTGTACAAAAAAGTAAATGTTTTTATTTAAGATTCATCTATGTACTAAATCTAAATTAATTAGGTCATGAAAAAAAGACATGATCTCTTGGCACTGGTCTTGCTATAAAAAAACTTTTTTATGATTTTCTAATATAATAAGCATCCTAAACTAATACAATAATGTTAGTAATGTATATATATATTTATATATTTATATTCCTCTGACTGTCTCTGCAGTCAAGGACAATTGGCCAACATGGACAGCTTATCTTCACTTCAGTGTCTTCAGTATTTTGGAAGTTATCAAAAATCAAACAAATATCAATTGTGAATGTGTTAATATAAGTGCAGTGGATATAACAAGTTGAAAAACATTTAGTTATGAGCACTACTAAAAAACTGAAGAGATGAGTGTGGCTGCTTGTCCAGGTTGCTCTAGCTGTGCTACAGATATCATTATCACAGTTGTTGACTCCTGTTTCTTGTCTCCTCATAAGAAATGTGAAGAAGCGACGATACGACCCCAACGCCACAGCCATTTAACCCAAGGAGAGATGGCAATCACCGACAGACTCCTCCAAGGCTCCCTTAGTCGGCTACCTGACAGCTGGACTGCACTTATTGCTGCTGATTTTTGGCATTAGATTTACTTGAAAAAGACATAGTGGACATTTTAACAAATTCCATTGTAGTGACATTAGAAATGCAGCCTTTTCAACTCCACCTCACCCATATAACAACCCTCCCCCGCCCTAAACCCCCACCATTCCTGATCTCTAGATTGACAGAGCTCCTCTTCCATTCTTTAGTGCCAGTGCACAGGCGTTCAGGCGGAATCCACACCACTCTCTCACCTGGCATGATTATCCGCACAAAGCGTGCTGCTTGCTGGCCCCTGGCATGAAGAGCCCTTTCTACAGGGCTCTGCATGGCTATGAAAGCTATGAATATACTGCAAAATCATACAAAGAGGAAAAAAGTAATTATCCAGTGGAGGTGATAACCTTGTTGATGATCGAATCTAGTGAAAAAATGGTTAAAGCTCCTATAGTTCACATTTAAGTGCTGTAGATGATTCAGGAGGATGCATGTGAGGATAAATAAGGGCCACATAATGAAGGCACACACACAAAACTGTACATACATGAAGAGTTCAGGTTTGGAATTAACATCATATTTTACATAGACATACATAGGACAGCTGCTTTTGTTTTTTATCTTAGCATGTTGTATAACGGGTGTTTTAGGCAATGTAATTTAAAAAAAACAGTTTTGATTGTACTCGCAAACTGCTTGATCGTCTGGAGAGAGGTTAAAGGTTACTGTAGATCCACTTCAGCGCACAGAGCAGCTGTCGAGGAGAAGCTTGGCAATTCTAGAGGCATTCAGACTGAGATCACATCAGATTAACATCACAAGATTTCCCCCTGAAGTATCTTCAGCTGTTACTCAAAAGCCAAAGAACCAATCACATGAACAAATGGATGTTGTTGAACACAGAGCACTTTCCCCCTCTGTCTGCAGCCAGTGGTGCCTCTCCTACTGCTGAGGGCATGAAGTCTGTCCATGCAGGCGCTCACCTGTCCAGCCAGGTCTCACTTAACAGTCCTCATCAACACCCACTATACTGGCTTAGCCTTTTGCTCTCATAAACTCTTAGTAGAAATCAAGTTCAGCTCTACTGGCAACGCTGCATGTAATCACTATTGTGGGCTTACAGTTCTATATGGGAGCCCCCAAAATCCGCAAGAAAAATATGCTACAAAAGATAGGTGCATGTCAACAACAGAAACATTTTTATTTACTATGCAAAGAGAGATATTGCACAAAATTATGGGTAATGATGATATCATTGTAGACATGGAATTACAAAAACCTCTGCTCATGAGCTAATCTTTTGCATCTGGCCACTCCCACATCTCATTTCATTTTGCTTCAATGTCCGGAAACGATGACAATAACTAAATTAATATTTCCAGTAAAAAGTGAGAGAGCGCTCTTTTACATTTGTGGACATTAATATCATTTTTGTGAGTTTTTCATCCAATCTGATGTTTTTAATCACACACAAACACACTGTATGGTGCCTGTACATATTAAGGCCTGAACAGTTTACTTGTGCAGGGCTATTATTTCCAGTCCAGCTGATAGTTGGTGTGTTCCAGGTGCTGCCATAGCACTGGCATTGTTGTAATCCTCCATGTTACTCATTGTCTGGTGTCCCTCTCTCACTGCATCATGTACAGTTGAACCAATTAATAAACTACTGACAAATTTTAGCTGAGCTTCTCTTCGTTATTTTAATCCTTGCTGAACGGATTTTATCTTGGCTCAGCATCACTTAACCAGAAAGTCACTGCCAACTAACTGCATATGAGAGTAATGGTCTTTCCTCTTTAGCTAAATGGCATACTATTCTTAAAGCAAATGGAAATTTTGGTGAAATCATATAATACTAATGTAATACACACATATGTCTCATGCATGTGAGGTATTGTGGAAAAAATATTTGAAACACACAAAGGAATTATGTTGTATGTGTTTAGGTGCACATAAATCACGATTAAATTCATTTCATAGATTAAAAAATAAAGACGAAGCAACAGGTAGTGAAACACACATCACTGAGCTGTAAATTGTGATTGATTTATGATTCAAGTTTGGTGTTTACTAGTCATATAAAGCAAGGTTTCAGTGGGATGATAAGAATCATTAAAGCATTAGCATTAAATCATGAATAGGAATTTTATGCTTAAAAAACAACTCGTTTCAATCGGTTTCAATGTTTTTTAATCACAATATAAAAATTGAATCAAAACAAAAGGTAAAATATGAAGGTTAAACAAGTAACCAGTACATTCTTTATGATGTTTTACCTCAGACAAATATTTACAAAACAGAAACTTCAGCTATTTTTTTTGCTATTTTACCCATGGAAACAGAACAATTACACTGTTCAAAGCACAGCAGTCCATGCCACCTTAATAAAATCGGGTTAAAAAATTTCTAGTGGTTGCTGGTGTCTAAACAAAGTTGAACTCTCTCAGATGTCTGAATGCTGCTCGATTCTTCTTGCCTTCCTGATCACAGTGACTACAACAACACATGGGATAGCCAGCAGTAGAGACCTCGCTGCATAGCAGAGGAAATACATCCAAACGGGCTCTCTGTATATTAAAAGGGTTTTAGCTGTAAATATACACTGAGAATTTTTATAAACAACGGCACACCAGTACTCTCCACTGTCTATTACTGACATATTCGAGAGGACCACGTTGTCATAGGACAAAGATAAGTTAATATGGTTTCTTATATTCCTGTTGATAGAGGATTTTTCTTTAGAAAACTGATTGACTTTTACAATTGTGTCCTCCACATGTTCAGTTTTCATAAACCAAATGGGCTGCACATCTTTACCCAGACTGTGGTTACATCTGAAAGTGACCTCATCACCCTCTGAGAAGTATTCTACAGCAGGAGGCCCAAATTTGGGGCACACAACCAGTAAATAATTTTTCCAGCTGTAGGTTCTAATACAAATGTACACACCTGTGTTAATGATTGACAGCGAGGAAAAAACCAGCGAGTAGTCTTGGTTTATGTCTGGATTCATTGAGGAGACATTCTTCTGTTGTTCAGTGAAATTACTGACAATGTCAGAGGAGTTTTTGTGTAATGAAGTGGGACTGATCCAAGTGCTGAACTCCTCATTGCTAAAACTAGCGTTGCAGTGAAGCACAGCACTCTCTCCTACTGAGCGATAGACTACCTCTGACTGGGCAATAATGGCTATAGGGTGACTGCTAATACACAACTGTTTGTCCATCACCAGACATGTGTACGGGCCAAAAACATCCAGACTGAAATTAGATACACGAAGAGCAGATGTCCCTTTCACCACTTGCAGTCTGTCGTCCTCATTCCTCAGCACAGATGTGTTACCGGCACTAGAAACTCTTGTCCATTCCTCACCCTGTTCACCTTTACGTTTGAGCCACTCAACTTTCGAATTGTCAGCTGCTTCCTCACACTGCAGATGCACCGTCCTTCCAAAACTCCCCTGGACACTTCGTATCTCATGTTTCCTGCTGCAAACAACAACACTGCTGTTTTCCTCATGTGTCATGTTTGCTTCAGTAAAACACTTCACCTGGTACAAGCCAGAGTCCGAATGAGTCAAGTTTTGAATTGTGTTAGAAGAGATATTCACTCTATCAACAAGTGAATAGTGCTGTTTCAGGTCTTCTGGTACTGTGATGTTATTGAGATAGGGTTCAGAGGTGTTCCACAAAACAAGCTTCTGTTCGCCAACAAATCTGGAGATCAGGCAGAAACTGATGTTCTTTGGGAGCTTGAAGGTATAAGAGCTCTTTTCCTCTAGAATAGTGAGAGGTTCCTGAGCAGGGATGCTGCCGATGAAAGCAAACAGCAGGAAAGAGAGCTCTGCTACCGCAGTCATTGTGCTCTGAGGTCTTCTCTGGAGTATGGTGCAAATGCTGACACTGGAACGCGCCTAAGCTTTATCAAGAGGCATATCACTTCTTTATCACTAAGGAAATTCTGAGATAATAATTCTGGTGCAGTAACTTATCTTCTTTGCACAATATGTCAAATGTTTAAGACGAGATGCAGTGTTTTAAGTTAGAAGCTGAGTGAGAGGCAAATTTTAAATGTGAGTGTGAATTTAGGTCTTTGTTGTGGGGAAATATATTTAGCTTTCGGTGGCCTCAACCAGCTCTTATGGTCGGACAGAACATTGTTACAGGCTGTCATAAATCAGTGTTCAACTCTCAAATTTCTTTAAACCTAGAATTTCCTTTAGCTTGTTTTATTAGTGGCATTTTGAGTATTTTTTGTACAAATTACAAAAAACATACATTGTACATTAATACTGACATCCAAACCACAAAGGAACATACAGCATTTACAACATTTAGAACTATGTTTGGAAAACAAAAATGTGTTAAATAACCCATATTTTATACTTTTACTTCTTTTTCTTCACTCTCCGGTCCAACTCATGCCAACCCATTATAGAAGCCAGGTCATCTGATGTAGCACTCCATCACGCTCCTCCTTGAACAAATAGGTGTTACATAGCTTAGAGCAGCCTTTCTCTCCCTATGTGTCTGTTATGTTGTATGAAATCAAGCAAGGGTGTGATGAACAGTCAAACAACAGTGACCTTATCTCTGTGCATCATCCCAGGTTAAGGTTTTCCACTGATTGTAAATAGTTTTGTTGTGTTTGTGCATATGTGTGTGAAGAAACAAGAAACAAGTCCAGTTGCTACTTAACAGAACCTTTGGGATATTTAGGAATAGTCCATTCACCCACTCTATTTCTAACAGAGACACAACAGTTTGAACCAGAAATCTCAAATATGGACTCATCACACCAAAGGGCAGTTTTCAGTGACTGACCTTCATTTTCTAAAGTAACGATGAACTGTATTGTTTCTTTACTAGAATTTCTTGCCATTTTATGGACTTGTGGTTGAAGTAGCACCGGAGGGGCTATTGACTCTTTGTCTACCCCTCCTCTGCACATGATAACTCTGGTCTAAAGCACATTAAGGAGGCAAGAAATGTCATAAATAAACTCCTGAAAAGATTAGATGACTACCTTGTGAATCTGTTGAGAGAATGCCATGAGTTTGCCAAAGCTAAGTGTAGCTACTTTTGAACAGTCTATAAAATAGTAAAATGAAATACATATTGTGGGTTATTTCTGTTGACAACATATTTGTTCTGAAGGATAAGGGGTGTCCAGACTTTATTGCATGTAGTGAGTGAGACAGGTGCAAGCAATGAGACTGATTAGATAAAGAGTGTAGACTGTATAATAAGAGTGGTGTCTGTGGGAAACAGTAAGCCAAACCCAGAAGTCAGACGGAGATTGTGACAGAAATGTTATTATGTGTAGTTTCACAGAGGGGTAACCTCTTTTTTTTAGGAAGCCCTGTGTATTGGTAAGGGAGGGGCACCCAGATGTATTCCTTATGGTCTGTCCCCGCCTGGAAACAGCAGCTCTTCCCAGGTGTTGTGGAATTACTCTAAATGACTGACCATGTTGATCAAGGAAAAAAATCTCTGTGGAGTTGTTTTAAAAATATTTTTTATATAGCACCCTCAAAAAAATAACATTTTCATTGTACCTTAGCTTGCCTCTTTTCCTGTCTGCGTCTCATCCTACCACTGCGTTTTGTATTTCCATATGAACATGAAAATGGTTTTCATTTAAAGTTATAATTTAGGCCTTGCATCAGAAATTGTGGTAAAGTCAGCTTCTCTGGCATCAGAAAAATGAATGAGTGAGTAAGAAACTCAACCATTACATTTAGTGTTGGCCTCTCACTGCGAAAGTAATTACATTTGAGATCAGGTATGCATGTGACATTTCAGTAAAAGCATAGAAATGTAGGGTGTGCACCACTCTCTGGTGCACAACTCATCACTGAGCTTGTTTTTACAGAAAGGAAAAACACCAGAGTTTCTGAGGTCAGATCACATATGTTTGTAGCTGGCTTTTTATCTTGAACTGAAAACCTGTGTCCTCGGTCTGCATTAAACTCAACTTACCTTAAGGCTCTGAATGAACATTCTGTTATTGTTACAGATGACAGTCACATTTCTTATTATTTGAACCACAAACAATTATTTTTTTATTAATCCAAGGACTCGAAAGTAAAATTTTACTCCTGCAGAATCCATTTTCTCATCTTCAGTGGAGCTTTGAGAATTGTTTTAGCGCTGAAGAAAGAATGAAGTTTGTCCCTTATCTCAGTGGAGCTGTCATACAGCAGAAGGAAGCAGAAATGATTAGTTGATTTATCGATAAGTTGACAAACAAAATGATTTTTGGAAACAATAATATAATAATAATAATAATAATAGACTATTGATAGCTCTTTAAGCAGTTCTTATCCCACAAATTCCACTTTTTCACAATAAGATACTTTAACTTATTATGAAACGGCTACAACATCTATTAATACCTGGAAAATATTTTAAAGCAAATAAAACTCATTTTGAAAAATGTAATATCTACCACTGAAATGTACATAGTTATTGGAAATGATGAAAAGCCTCAGACAATACTGATAGATTTTGTTAATGTTAAACCTTAGGCTACATATAAGGCTGTGTACATCAAAAACACACCCATTAATAAACGTGAAAAGACAAACTCTGCTCGCAGAGGAGGGAGGCACTGACGTCAATTAAGATCTGACATATTTACCAAACTCCAATCAACACAATAGTCTTGTAGTTCGCCCAGCTTTTATGGTAAGTACATTCTTTCATTGATCAACACTTTATGTTTAGTTTATATTAATATTATATATAGGCCTATATTGCTGTTTATTATTAATAATAGGCCTAATCTCCATATTCGCATTTATGTTGTTTATTATTGATACTTTTGCTGGGTCATTTCAGTTTTAATCGCAAATGTGGTCAGTTTAAATGCACACAGGTGCACCTTTCTGACATGCATTAAGCGTAGTGTTCAGGTATTACTCTGAGTTAAGTGTTGAGAGACACATTTATGTGGTTTTAGTGTTTTCTGTAATTAAGAAATAGCCTTGTTCAGATAAATTGATAACTGAGAAAACTGATCAACTAAACCAAACAAATTAATAGAAACGTTTGAGCTGTTTTGTGTCCTCCTAGATGGTCCCAGTGCTCCTGAACATACCTCTGGCCACACTGTTTGTGCTGAGCAGCATGTGTGCCGTGCCGCTGCAGGGCCAGAAGCCGGGTCAGGTGGACCCGCTGACGGCCCACCGGGCGAACCCGCAGTGCTGGGACTCCTCCTCGGAGCTGCTGCTGGAGATGCGCTCCCCGAGGATCGCTGACACGGTGTCCGCCTTCTGGGACCTGATGGTGTTCCTCAGGTCGTCAGACAACAGCAAACACGCGGCGCTGTACTGGGACCTGGCCCGGGTCTTCTGGGACATCTATGTGGACTGCGTGCTGTCCAGGAGTCACGGGCTGGGACGGAGACACATCACCGCGGTGCACTCCCTCATTACTGACAGTAAGTCCACACACATCTGTCAGACAGGAGAGGGTATCTAACTGAAACTACTCATCACAGCTGTGTAACTCTGCTTATTAGTTGGCCTGTTAGTGTTTTGGTCTGATATGACAATTATCTGTTACCAAGTGTTTGCTGATTGACCATAACCAAAAGAAAAAAGTTCATTTAGCCTCCTGAAGTACTGCTCAGGCACTGTACAGGCTACTTGTACTACGCCTCTTACACCTGAAATCATGAAGATTAATGATTACATTTTATTTATTTTATTGTATTGCTGCCTATATTCTGAAAATCATAAAATAAAATACTACAATAAGTAATTGCAGTATTTGAATGCTATAAATAAAGACTAAATTGATGCAGATTAATTTAAAATACACATTAAATGTGTTGTTACCTAAAAACTGTGGAACAAAACTAGTGATGCTGTAAAATAAATGTAGTAGAGTAATGGAGTGAGTGTGAAAGGGAAATACTCCAGTAAAGAATACCTGAAGATTGTACTTATTACAGTACTTGAATAAAGGTACTTAGTTATTTTCCATCTCTGATTAGATGTCAGATATGTGTATTTAGTACTCAAGTCGGTGAATATATTCAGAAACAAAAACTGTTCAGTGATGACTTTGACGCTTTAATGTACCTACATGTCAGGTCACCTGCATCGTTAACTCTTGTGTTTCCATTTCTATGACTAGTCTTCTGAAGATGGTAGAGCTGCATCCATCTTTTGGACCAACTCTCATACTATTAGTTATTAGGCGGATAATCCAATATAATAGTAATAATAGTTCACTGTCACCACAACATAATGAACAACTCATCAGCTCAAGCCTCTTCTGACCTTTTGTGAAGTGAGGTTCAGTTGTCAGAATCAGAGGTGGGGACACAATGACAGTCCTGTTGAGCTGCTGGAGGTGAATAGTGACAGAGAAAAGTTACTGTACAATGATTACTGCTTGATGCCTGCACCCAGGCATCTCCACAGATGCTTTAACGACAGCGTGGCCCGGTGTTGTTTTGCCATTAACGTTGTCGTGCTCGTCTTTTCCTGTGTCCTCAGAGTCCTTCAGGTTCAACAGCTCAGGAGCAAACTCTCAAGCATGGCTCAGTGTCAGAGTGAGACGCAGGGGACAAATCAAGACTCTGAAGGCAAAACCCAAATCAAACACACACTACTACAAATGAGATTTATGTTATTTTTTCTTTTCTCTTCTCAGAACAATAATGTAGATGTCATAATTATATTTCATTAAGGAGGTCTGCACTGTCCTTCAGAGCTAAAATGCAGGAACTATCTGTATATAGACTAAATGTATATAGTCCAAATTTAGTTAAGAGCAGAATCTGTTCTGAAATTTAATTTGACATAGAAATATATAATTGCAGTATTGTTTTGTTGGTCTTAACTTATATTAAAGCGTTTTGATGTGTTCCTTTAAATCATATGTGATCTAGTAACACTGAAAAATGTTTTTTTTGTTTTTGCTCTTGATATGTCCCTGTAAAAACTAATGTTTTTATATTCAACTTATAACAGGAAAGTCAATATGATTGCAGCATCACCTGTTTGTTGATTTGTATGTGTATTTTAAGGGCAATAAATTCATGTATCACGGCGACTGTGACTTGTCTTTCTTTGACAACTCAAATACACTGTCAGCAGACAGAAAAATAAATACTGTAACTGTGGCTTAAATGTGTTACTGTGCACAGTATTTAAAAATGAACTACAACCATATGTGGTAAGTTTAACTTCAAGGATTGAATGTGTGACATTATTTTTTAAGGATTGAGTTTTCAAAACCATTCTCTAATCATTTCACCTGATTGACCTAAGAAAATGGTTTAAATTTACACTTTGATCTAATCCACATAATGACCATGTAACACTGGAGCTGCTTTAGACAAAGAATTTGAATATGAGCTTTTATGAGAAATCAGTTGCGAAGTTTATAATGTTTTCTTGAATGCAGCAGATTTATTAAGGTACTTTTTAAAAAATATTTTCGACATGACAGTAGGCACTTTTTTTTTTCTTAATAAAGCTTTATTGACATGTGTGGTGTGAGCTGATGTGTCGGTCGCGAACGAAACGGCTTTTTGAAGCGAACGATCGGAGCTGGCTCTTGTTTGTTTTGTTTTGTTTTGTTTTGTTTTGTTTTGTTTTGTTTTTTTAAGCCGCACATGATTAGTCAACTACGTGACGTGTGGAGAGGGAGGAGAGGGAGTTACACACACACACACACAGACACACACAGAGGAACAGGATCCTTCCTGTTCCTCTGTGTGGGAGACGCGAGAAAGGGAGAGAGAAAATTAGTGACCACATGATACAACACGAAGCAACATTTGGAAACACTTCAGTTACACTGATAACACAAAGGCAGAGTGTAGAGTTTGTAACGTTAATGAATGATCTGCTTATTATCGTTTATATTTGTTTCTAAGCTTCTCTATGTTGTTTCACTGTAAGACTGTTGTAAAACTCTTTTGAGTATTATAAGCACACAAATGATAAACGTTTGGTATAATGTACGTTTTGTGCATCATTTATTCATTTTACACATAATTTTACATAAATAAAGGCACAAAAAATCCGAGGAGCCGGAAGAACCGGTTCTTTTTAGGTAGCCGAGCCATAAGAACCGGATCTCTTAATTAGGCGGAATTCCCATCACTAGTGACTGGGCACCTTTTCTTTTTTACTTTCGATTTTAAACTTCCTCATTAGTAGACATGTTTTGACATGATCTGCCAGCGAAGTGAGGGCAGCACTTAAATATTGTGAAGTTTGGTGTTTGTCGTTTTAAGGAACAACTTTCAGCGGTCGGCTCTGGCACATACAGTGTTTGGAGTATGTTGAAGTGGGCGATCTGACCTGTAGACAACCTTCTAGACAGGTAACACTGAAGCTTAGTTTGCAGATAGAAAACGTGTGTGTGCTCAGAAAAACCGTGCTGCTCTTTATCAGTGGCTGAAGTGGCTAAAAACTTGATTTCACATGTTGTTGTTATCAGTTTTACAACATCAGTTCGGTTATGTGATAAAATAAAAGCGGAAGACCTGTTGGCACTGTGGGGCTTAACATCAACCACCCATGATTACAACATCAGACTTATGGTAAATGTTTATCAGAGAAAGTACCTGAGTGAGTCAATCTTATTATTACTACAGGAAATGGATTTCCAGAAACTGCTGCTCGAGTTGGGGAATTCTCTGCGTAAGGACGAAGTAAAAGCTTTAACTTTTCTTTGCTCTGACCTCCTGGGCCGAAATCTGAACTCAGTGGAGGAGGCCAGTGACCTCTTCTCTCGTCTGGTGGATCAAGACTATCTCTCACCTGAGCAGCCACATCTGCTGACTGAGCTTCTCCTCACCATACAACGCACCCGTCTGGTCCGGGAATTAAACCTACAGTCTGCAGACAGCTGCCTCATCTCTCCTTACAGGTGCACCACATCGTATTGTTTTTAAGTAAATCATCAGGCTTGATTTACTTCACAGAAAATGTGACTATACTTTGCACAGGATCAGTATCTGAGCACTACAGGGCATAGTGAATGGAGTAGGCATGTGCTTAAATAACACTCAGTTACAATATATGATATGGCTACTAAAGGATATACAATAAAATCTGTGCAGAATGTTTAATAAGATCTGTGCACAAATAGCAACAGCGACAACACACAGACAACAACAGTAGATATAATATACAAGCTCTGAATTGTAGTCTCATTTCAGCCTGTAGATGTTGGTCATAGTGTGACTTATTCATATTAATAAGTGTTACTTTATCATTTTACTCTAATACAATCCACACAGCTGAATATAATCAATGTTGACCTCAGAATACTGGCATACTGTAGTGACCTGTCTGTAAGGCTCTTAGCCCCTGTGCTTTACCGATAATTGTTTTACATACTGTTTTGCTGTTATTTCAGAAAGCTGCTCTACAACTTGTCAGAGGAGATCACTGATGACGTTCTGAAGCAAATTAAGTTTTTGTTAAACAAAACACTTCCACGCCGAAAACTGGAGGAAAACGTTGTGAGTTATTTTGTTCATATTAAAACCTATCCAAATGTTGTTTAGGCTTACAGCTTCAATTGTGGACATACAGGTTGTATGTTATAAATAATGCCAGAACATCATGCTTGTTTGGGTTTTCATTTATAGTTTATGAAATTATCTGTTGTACAAATTGACTTTTCAGACGATGCTGGAAGTCTTTCTGGAGTTGGAGCACATGGATTACCTCAGTGAAACTAACCTAGACAAACTGGAGACAATATTCCAGTCAGTCTTTCCTGTGCTGAGAGAAAAGATCAACCAGTTCAAGGCACTGCAGAGTAAGCTACCAGCCATTTACACTGATTTAGGAATATATGCTGCTGCCAAGAGGTTACCTTTCAAAGAATTACCCTTATGATTTAATAGAGAGGCAGGAAAGCAGGTTGAGGCAGAAGGAAAGGAAGAGAAGATGGAAGAGTTTAGATAGGGTTGATAAGTTCACGGGAAACACAGGGCCTCAAGATTATTTAATAAGTTAATTCCCTGCTGGTCTGATGTTCCTAACCCCAGACCTCACACTGAACGTAAAGGATGTGGTTCACAATGTTTCAGTTTCATATTCATCTTAAAACAATAGTCAAGTTCCCATAAGAAAAGTGAAATAAGTTTTGCTTTCTGTAATCGTTGCTTCTGTTAAATCAAGAAACGGCTTCAACACATGCTTCTTGTGTCTATGCAGCAATGTCTTGAAAAGTATATATGAAGACAATATGAGGCTTTGACATACCAGTTTAAACACTATGGGCAGATATCTTCCAGAGTTACAGTCTGTTACAGGGAAACACAAAAAGGGACTTTCATAACAAAAAACATTAAACCTGCAATAACCTATATTTTACACAATTTCTAAGACATTAAGTGGAAAACGTGACAACCCTTACAAAAAAGTATTATACACTTATATTTATGTCCAGTTCTGCAGCGTCCACCACCAGGCAGGCTAGGCCAAAGCATGAGTTGTCATAAAAAAAAGTGAGGCAAGTATTAGATGACTCCTCGGCAGCCACACACCAGAGGAGGAGTTCTTAGTTGTAGAAATAGTACATGAGGGGCGAGGAGTCACAGTATAGTCCAACAGGAGCAGAGGTATATGGTCTTGAATTTGGACACCTAACTTTTTTTTTAAACGCACAATTGTGAACCGACATTTT
>OMLM01002214.1:101092-149138 GCA_900302695.1 Helostoma temminkii | reverse complement strand
CGTTAACCCTAAACAAAGTCTTAATCTGAATTTGAAATAATTTACAATGTAGGGGCTTTTTCACTCTGTCGCTAAAATGAACGTGAGTTGTCACATTTTAAGATTCTCATAAATCATTCTTACTCTTAGATTATGTGTATTCTCAACTAGTGTTAATGTGCGATGATTAATCTGTCTGTAAATCACATTACTATAAGTTTTTTTGTGTCATCTTTTATTACAGGAGGTCAATCCAGCCCCGTAGTTCAAGAGACAGGTCAACCAAAGTCTCATTCTTTTCAACCAAACCAGGTAAGGTCTTGGTTCTGCTTTGAATCTGTGTGATGCACTGAATTATGATATTAATTCATTACATCTCTGCAGTGCCAAGTGCAATAACCATTTTCTCTGTGGTCTTTTCTCATGCCTTTACACCAGGGGACGACTGGCTCTTACTCAGGTAAACTCAAATATGACAACATGTTGAGTTTCTTTATTGCAATTACATGTCGAGAACAGTCTGGACACAGTGTATGCATTTTAGAGAAGCGTTGCATCTTTTATGACAGCAGTCATTCTGTAAAAGTAAAGGAGAGTTTGGGAATTTGGAGAGAAGAACCAAGCTCAGTGCATCAAGGGAGATCCCCCAGCAGCGTTTCTACTCATACACATCTTATTCTATTGCAAGAATTTAACATTTATAATAATATTACTAAAAATTGTTTCACTAAAGTTTGTTCTTTTACGCCTGAAACTTGTTTTCACCTGAAGTGTGCTGTTGAATTAGATTTGTTCTGAATTCTCTTAAATCACTTTCCAAGATTCTCCACACAATAAAGATACAGGTGAAGGTGAAGGTCTGATACTGTTCTAATACTTTTCCGTACTAAGAACTAGAGAACAGATGTTTTAATTTTAAATATGTTTTCATTTTATTATTTCTTTTCTATGTGATAATATGTCCCATAGATAAAATTGATGCTTTGACAAAAACTGGCAAGCAAACGCATGAGACTGTGAACAGAAACAGTGAGGTGTGTTTTTTTTTTCTATATAATTTATGTTCCTACATGTGGTCAAACCACTATTAACCATTAACATGTAACATATTACAGAAACATCACACTGAATCCTGTCTTGTTTTAATTATTTAATCTGGATTGTTGATTAATCTCTGTAGGTTTTGCGATCGTATCCCATGAGGGCAGCAAAAAGAGGTATCTGCTTGATAATTAACAACTACAACTTTGCAAAAACTCTGAAGACGAGGGAGGGTACTAATATTGATGAAAGTAAGCTTATGTTAAATTGATTTTGGACATATTGTATGGAATGCATCCCTGCCCTGCTTTGTCTGCAAATGTTCATACTGTATTTATTGGTGTGTATTTATGTGTGTTTCAGAATCTCTGCATGATGTTTTTAAGTGGCTGGGCTTTGAGATCGCTACACACCGCGACTGTTCAAGTGACGAGATGCTGACATTGTTGCGAGAGATCGGCAACAGAGATCACAGTCAGATGGACAGTGTGGTTTGCTGCATTTTGAGCCATGGCACAGAGGGAAGTGTGTATGGTGTGGACGAAGAGACAGTCAAAATCACAGACCTCTGTCGACCTTTAAATGGATTACATTGCTCCTCTTTGGCAGATAAACCGAAGCTGTTTTTCATTCAGGCCTGCCAAGGCACCAAAGAGCAGAGCGCTGTCAACATAGAGTCTGATGGCCCCACAGAAAGTCAGATTTTTAGTGATGCTGTTGCACTGAGAGCGTCCATCCCATCTGATGCGGATTTCCTGATTGCAATGTCCACTGTTCCGTCTTTTGTCTCCTTCAGGGATAAGACAAATGGCACTTGGTTTATTCAGGCATTGTGCCAAAACCTTGTCCAAATGGTGCCCAGGTTAGTTATTTAGTTATATATTGTATTAATAAGATAACATAAAATATAACAAAAACAACAGATTTTCCTCAGTGATTGAGTTTGCTTGCAGTTTGGTTGTAATTAGCACTTAATTTAATTGCTTGAATATTTTTCATGTATTGTACTTTATAGTTCCACAATAATACAGAAAGATGTTTCATGTTTTTTGCTCCTCTAGAGTTAAACAGTCGTAGCTACTTTTCATATGAATATCATACAAAACCTGCACAACAACAAACAAACAAACAACATAAACTATATTAAAAACAATGTTTTCCATATTATCACAAATTCACATCGATCTGGCCAACCATGAAGAGTATATGCAGTGCATTCAGAAAACACCATTCTTTTTAGTAATATATATATTTTGTTTTGTTGCAGTCTGATACAACGGTCAACAGTTTACTTTTTTTTCCTCAATGATCTACTCTGCTCTCAGTACCGCATTATTACAAAGTAAAAACAGAATTTTAGAATTGTCTAATCATTGTTGACCGTTGCTTTTGGTAAGTTAAATTGATTGGACATGATTTGGAAACACCTCTCTACAGAAAGCCTCAAAACTCCCTGCTGCACAGAAGATTCCCAAAAGCATAGTGGCCTCCATAATTCTCAAATGGAAGAAGTCCGTAACAACCAGGACTCTTCCAAGATCTAGTCGCCTGGTAGGACTGAACAGTTGGAGGAGGAGGTGCCTTAGTAAAAGAGGTGGTCACTGAGCGGAGGACAGCCATCGCTGCAGCCCTCCACCAATCTGGGCTTTATGGCAAAGTGGCTAGACAGTAGCCTCTCCTCAGTGTAAAACACATGAACGCCCACTTGAATGACTGTGAGGAACCAGATTCTCTGGTTTGATGAAGCCAAGATTGAACATTGAAGTTGTAATTCTAAATGTACCAGGCACCGCTCATCAACTGCTTAGTACCATCCCAACAGTAAAGCATGGTGGTGGCAGTCAAAGACGAATGGCACAAACAATAGTTTCAGGCTGCAACATAACAAAATTGAAAAAAAGTGAAGGGGGTCTGAATACTTTCTGAAAGCTCCGTATAAATACATTAATTTAGTTATATATAGTATAGTAGTTTTATTATTTCCTACACCTGTGATTAAACTTAATTATACATAGTATTTAATAGTTTAACCATCTCTCTGCATCTTCTGTTTTTGCCAGGGGGTGTGACCTTATGTCTATCATGACAAAAGTAAATGGAGATGTGAGCCGAAAGACAGATGCTTTTGGGATGAGAAAACAGATGCCTCAACCAGCCTTCACACTCAGGAAGAAAGTGATCTTTCCACGACCCACAACATCTCCGCCCAGCCTGCATTTTGACAGACCCTCTCAAGTATTGCGGGATCCCTGAAAAACAAGCTTTTTTTTTTTTCATATACATACTGTAAGAAAAATCTAATGCAAATGAGTTTCTATTTTTATGATTACACTTAAGTCTGTTATCTCCTGAAGACTTGAGATTGAGATTTGAGATACTTGTGGTGATGCAATAAACACGGTTACAGTTTGTTGTTACCGTATTTACAGCATTACCAAAATGAATCATTTAAACGTTGTTTTTAATCATATTACTGTAAGAACTGTATGAGCTGATCACACATGTAGATCCAACTTGTTCTTTAGTCTTTCTTTTTAATTTTTATGTACTTTTAGACCTGGACATTTAGATACATTGTCACAGAAATTCATAAAATCCTGTTAAAAAAGTTAAAACATCTGTTAACTAGTAGCTTTTTATACCCAGCAATTCTACACAATATTTTGTAATTTCAGCACTTCATGGTTTAATAATGTGAATTTATTAAAAAAAATTCAGCATTTACAATATATTCTGTTCAGTCTCTATTGCAGCTCTTCTGAATTGATCACCTCAAAACCACCAGAATACATCAGGACCTCTAACATATTTTCTTTAAAAAGGGTGACACAAAAAACTGTTTCTGCACTTTAAAATTGCCTTTAGACCTAAGTAAGGTGCCTATTACCAGTTTTCCCCTCTCTCTGCCTGTGAGTGATAGAGAAAATATTCAGATTTTTTACTATCAATATGTTCTCTATTCATAATCCTACTTAACTGAAAGTACAAGTATTATCAGCAAAATGTGCTCAAAAACAAAAGTATTAATTCTACATGTGTTTAGGTATTACATTCTTAGATCGTTAATACTGATGCATCCACATCTAAGCACATTTTACTGGTTTCTGCAGAGATGAAGCTCATTTTATCTACCTTATGTGTAAGTTAGTTACTTTGGTTCAGTGGTGTCCAACCTTGGAATCAGGCCTCATGAAGGGAAGACCTTTGGACCTTTCTGCAATCCCTGATTTGTTTGAGGAATATTGGATAGTTTGAACAAACTGACTCAAAACAATTATTTGCACAATATTGTATGAGAAGTTCAGAGGAATAATGTAATTATGGTGGATCTGCTAATAACATGATACATTAGGGTCCTCATCTAGAAACCATTTTTTATAAAAGGGGCAAAACCCAAAATGTTTGAAAATTAAAAAACACTATCTTGTCTTATAAATATTATAAAATATGTTATCATGTTTTAGAATAGCATTATCAGATCATAAAATGTGTGTGTGTGTTTTTTTTATCTAAATCTGTAAAGGAAGCCAGTGATAGCTGTCAAGTACATTAGGTGGAGTCAAAAATGTGATATTTCCCCCAGAAATGTAGTAGATTTTAAATATACCTTAAAATACGAAGTAATGGAAATTACATAATTGACCACGAACTTTCACCTTTTAAAACATATATTACACATACATCATGAGCACTCACCTTTAAAAACTCATATTTCATATACGTCATAAGCGCTCACCTTTAAAAAAAGCTCTTACCACCTAAAGACACCTATTTCACAAGCATATGCGTGTCTCACACAATCTTTACTATCACAACAAAAGATGCACAATACGCAAATGAAACCTGTGTGCACAAGGATAAAAATGCATTCATCATCATCATCATCATCATCATCAACAACAACATATCATTGCACTTTTAATTATTATTGCATTTTTTTCCAGAATCTTTGATGTCCTTATTGCAAGTATGATGTTTTAAAGCCTGCACACATCACAATTTTCTGCTTCAGACCTCACTCACAGACACACATAATTCCACACATTGCTCAAATAACACAGACATGTAAAACATCTTCATTATATCAGAATTCATGTTCAATTAATTTAACTTCTCTGAAGAAGTGTAAACAGTCCCGCATCCTCAGGACTCCAGGTCTCTTCTGATCCAGTTACTGAGACATATGCAACGTTGAGTCTTTGTGCACAGTATGTCACAATTTTCTCTTCAGAACTGCTATAATGCAAGATTCCCTCGAAGATCTGGTAACATAATTTAAAAAACAAAAATGTAATAATAATGTTTGCGTAAAAATGACACACCATCACGCTTTAATTTGAAATTACTGAAAATTGTAGGAAATTGAAGAACATTACCTGGATATGTTGGTGCAGTAATTTGAATACTTTACCTCTTTTTCGTGTTTTCCTCTGTTCACTTCCACCGTCATATCCTTTTATGACCAGCAGGTGGCGGTAATCTTTTTCTACCCACACTGGCTGCAGTTGACCCTCTGGTGACCCGGATGTTGATATGAGGTTAAATTTCCCCGGTTGAGCGCTGATAATACATGACCAAGAGTTATTAATATTTTAGACCAGTTCGCTCTTCATACTACCATAACTAGATGTCCGGAAATATATCTCACAGTTTTCTGTGAGATTTTAATCTACCAGCAACGGAGTGTTTAATCAGAGAAGCACAGAAACATGTCTCAGGAGGGTTATCAGTCACCAGCAGTGAAAACTCTCGCCGACACCAGGTTAGTTAAACTAGTTAAGGATAGTGTTTTTATTTTTAATTTAGTGAACTGCAACATCAACACGCCAACAGTGTTTAACAGGTCTTACGATTTTAGCCGTAAAGGTAAAATAAATAATCTGAATTTTCTGAAATACATTTAAATATAGCATATAATACCTTAGCTTAGCCAGTGAACGTGAACGTTTACAGTGATCAGTAACTAAATGCTAACGTTAGCTAACGTTATAACATAATGTTAATTGGCGTTAATGCTAAATGTAGTTTACTTTCTATTCATCTAGCAAAAAGCTAACAGCTAACGCTACATTGCCAGATCTTCAGATCATTTCAATTAACTAACTTATGGGCCAATGATTGTTGTAGTGCTGGGGTTTAATTACTGTTGTCGCTTACCTTAGCTTGCATGGCTGATATTTAATATTTAACGAGGACACCCTGTTAGCATCTTAAGAGGAAACGAACCCTATATCAAACGAGCTAACAGCTAGCTAACTTGATTAACGTTAACTTAACTAGGGTTAGTTAACGCAGCTGACAGTTTGACTATTTAGGTTTGATGACAAAAAAACATTGTTGTCATAACATTAAAATAGTAATATCGGTTACGTCAACGCTCAGAATAATTAGTCAAGCCACTACAATGTTGTTATACAGATACCTAATGTATAATAAATACTCTGGTTCTAGTTAGCATGAATGTTACCTAGTATATAACTTAACAGCAGCAACAACAGCTATTAAGGTAACTAGTTATCGCAGCTGAGATCCGCTGCACCTAGCTACAGTAAAATGTCTTGCTATATTATAGAGTAAATCTAATTATTATCATTTGTGAAAAATACCATGTTCATGTCAGTTATGTCTCCGTCCAAAAGTTTCATTCATTCTGTGCCATTAATAAGGTTAAAAGGTTAAAAAGTCTGCAAAATATTGACTACAAGCATACAGAATAGATGAGAGATTTAATGTCAACACATAACTTACAACACATTCTCCAGACAGTGTAGAAACCTTGCAGAGCAACAGGAAACATCAGCACATTATCTATGATGCAAGTAAAGCAACAAACGCAGCCAATACATACTTGTATAGCCATTTGTAAACATGCAGCACAGCAGTCAGACATAAAGTAATGAAATAACGTTTAGTAGAAGAAATAAAATTACAAAATGTAATTTCATCACGTCCGACATTTTACAATTATGTCAAAGTATGGTGATGCAGTCTTGCATTTGTAATTGTAGTGGTCTGAATGTTGAAGTGGCAAGTTCTGCCAGGTGCTTGTAGCAAGTAGCTTCTTCAGGCTGAGTAAAGTACATTCATTCCCCATGGTAGTTTTCACTTTTCACCTTGAACAGGCTTGGCAGTTTACATGCAAAGATTTGTGACACACAGTGGTTCATCTGACGTGTTTAAACTAACTAAAGGTTCAGACTGAGTTTTTAAACTCTTATTGCATTGGATGGTGCTTTCTTTATACTATGACAGAAATTTTTTTTTAAAATAGATTTTAAAAAAATGCAATATTGCCTTGCTTGCAGCATTGCAATATATAAGAATACTCTGAATGGTAACCCCTGTATTATGATGTGTAGCTTATCGGCAGATTCTTGCCAATGCACAGCCCTATTGTTAAAGACGTTTTCACATGTGAACTCTGAACAGTGTCAGGAAAATCAAGTTCAAGTGAGTTGTTAGATCTAGTGAATCACCCAGGTAATGTTGGCTTAGGTCTGGCCCTCCTGGTGGTTGTGTGAAAATGTGTTGTTTTTTCTGGGGATGGATAAAGAGGTAACATGATAATTTGGAGACTGATTGTGGCTAAGGCCTCCACACCAGCTGAGAGAAGTATTTTCTACTTAAAGACTTATGGCTTCCCCCATGCCCCTCTCATATCACCCATCTTCTCTGTCCAGAAAGCTTTCATCGTTGTCCTCAGAGAACTGTCCCTTGTGCTTCAGATAAAGGCTCACTGATGAACCTGGTCCTGAGGTGTTGCCCCTCCTGTACTGGGTCATTGTACTGTTTAGTTGATGTTTTGTTTCTTTAGGTAATCAATCAATAATTCATTTAGTCAATAGCATTTAAAGGTGAGTACTCGTGATTATATTGTCCCCAAGGGAAGTGGTTTGTGTAGCAGTACAGACACAGAGAAGACAAGACCACAGTTAACATGAGGTACATAAACGGGAGGCAGAGGGTAGAAAGGAGTGTTTGTATCTGTTGGTTCTGGCTAGTGGCTGCTTTAAGAGAGCACATGGAAGTCTGAATGTATGGTAGCGGGTAGGAGCTTTTTTTGGATGTACAGTCTGCTTCATGGAGTTCCAATGATTTTAATACTAATGTTAACCATTTTGTCTAATGAAGGTTTATGTTTTTAACCCAGCCAAACCAACATAAAGCTGTGAACACTCTTCACTGTATTGGACTGCATGACCTGTGTTCTGTGATACACTGTGATCGCATGAATTGTGGTTGTGTGTTTTCAGAGAGAAGGATCATTTTAATGCTGTGTTTATTGTGGGGTTGTGGTGAACTGCATTATATTGACATGTTTATAAAGTTATGTCAGGCTCCATTTGCATGAAGGTGAACATTTGTTATTTGACATTTGAGGTGTATTGCAGTGACCTACATTACTTTGTACAAGGCTTGCTGTTTCGGAGACTTTTATCTTCAGTTGTTACTGTGTCAGTTTAATTGTGTGTAAACGCTGCAGGTAGTCATAGTTTAGTTTTGATTATGTCACTTAATGATGCTAAGCTGTTTGAGCTGAAGCAGTTATTTGGTTAATCAACAGAAATTTTTTGATACTCATTTGTATTTTTCAAGAAAAATGCCATACTGGCACAGGCTTTACAAAGGTGAGGACTTTTATTTCATTCTTTTTTGCATTTTCAAGCAAAAATTTAATTTGCAACAATTGGATTGCTGGTCTTTGTACATTTACGTGTACAAGATGAACATAGGAGCACAAATTATGGGAAATATCGATGGGAATTTCTTCCCCATTTTTCTCACATTTCATAGACCATGTGAATAATAAGAATGTGACCAGTTTGTAAACTGATAATGAAAATAAAGGTTTGGTGCAGTCCTAAATCTATCACGATTCTGGATCTGTTATCTTTATAAAAAACATTAAAAAGTGTAATCCTAATAATTTGAGAATGATTTAATGTGGAACTACTTGTTACATACTATTTACATTGTAATAAAACATTAAATATTTTAGGTATTGAAATATCAGGTTTAAGCTGCATTAGTTGGACCTTTCTCCAGTAGGTCCTTTGCATTTGCATTTATTATTCCTGGTCCATTACACAACTTAATGGACTACTCAGTTGTGTTTTATAGTCGTCTAATGGCAGTGCAGCACAGATGTTATGCTCCTGGTTAACAGTCTGTGTGCTTCTTTAATACAGCTTGAAAGCACATGAAACACAGAAGAGCAATCCTGGAAAAACACCTATACAAATCCTGCATGAATATGGCACCAAAACTGGCAACCTTCCTGTTTACATGATGGAGAAATCTGAAGGAGAGGCTCACCAGCCGAGCTTCGTCTTCAGCGTGCAAATTGGAGATGTGAACTGTGTTGGTACGTGAACAGTCCTGCTAACAGTCCCACCCCTGCTGTGTTGATAGCCACCTGTCACTACATGAAGTCTTTCTGAGTTGAACATCACAAAATGACAGCTTACAACATATCTACCACTCCCCCTTTTATTTTCCTTTTTATCTATGGCTGCAGGATCCTCTTAAATAAACATATATCCTGTATATGCCTTGTTTTTGTTTTTTTACCAAGAAATCTCACTTTTTTCATTTTATTTTCAAAACTCTCAGTCTTGAGGTGATGAGAAATAATTCAGTCTCCCTATTTGACATGTTCAAACAGCTACGGTTCCTCTGATACAAATTCTCCTATTTTGTTAACAATATGTCTCAGTAGCCTTCAGGGTTAATCTATACTTTCTGAGATAGAAGAAACATGGTGGGCTTCAAGAAATTAAAACAGGAATAAAATATTTGTGTTACAGTCGTATTATTTTTATCCATTACGGAAGGCTAAGTGACTTGAGTGAGGTTATGGTGCTTTTAGCATAATTCTATAACGTATTACAAAATCTGTGGCACTTCTCATTATGTTTCAGGCCAAGGTCCAAGTAAAAAGGCTGCTAAACACCAGGCTGCAGAGGCTGCCCTTGGCATTCTGCAAATAGATGCTGGAACAGTGTGAGTAGAGCTCAAATCCTGCAAAAATTATGTTATATGTAAATAAAGTTGATTTGGCTTTTAGATTTTAGATTAAAAAACTTGGCCTTATTTTTCAGAGGTATTTGCTGGTTACAGCTTCTCAACTTTTTCTACATCATATATGATATTAAACTTAATATCTGGGGTGTAGGACTGTTGAATGAAACCAGTCAGATTTACTTTACTACTGTGATAAAAGTAATTGTTGGTTCAGGCCACATGTTTTCGAAGCCTGTAGTAAATGTTGATCTGATGCAGCTGTGGTAAAGCCTTTGATGTGATTCTCAGCAGGAATGTTCCTGTGAAGTCGGAGAGTAATGGTGTTGCAGCAGAAGCAAACAACCATCCCAACTCAGTGGGGATACTGCAGGTGTGTAAATTATTGGTCTGATGTGTTTTTTTTCTGTACCTCTTTTTGCTTATATGTGCACATATGTCTTGTCTTTGGTGGTATATAAAAATGAAGATGTTCTGTGATTATTTCTTTGGAGATTTTCTGTCCTTAAACTCAGTAAAAAAGATAAACCTCAGGAGTAAAAACTGACTTAAAAAAGATGTACGTATCTGTTTTCGGTAACTTAATTTTTTTCACTCATCCATTTTAGGAGCTAGCATTACAGAGAGGATGGCGTCTTCCTGAATACTCAGTTTTGATGGAGGCTGGTCCACCACACAAGAGAGAATTCACTGTTACTTGTTGTTTGGAATCCCTGTCAGAAAAGGGTGAGACATTTGTGTTTCAATCATTTAAAGCCACTAGATCACTAGATTGTGTTCATTCTGTTCACAGTATCTGTCCTTTTTGTTTCGACAGCTGTAGGAAATTCAAAAAAGGCAGCCAAAAAGGTGGCCGCAGAGAAAATGGTGGCAAAGCTTCAAAGTCTGTCGGGTTGTTCTGAAATCACATGGGTATGTCAAATATTTTTAGAGTTTCCTGTGACCTGCTAGAGCAGCTGCCACATTTCTGAATGAGAGCATTTAAGATGTGATTGTGCCACAACTCATTCTTCATTTTCAGGCCCCTAAACCAAGTGTCCGTTTGGAGAACTTAAGGAACTCATCTGCAGAAAAGATAACCTTACTGAGAAGAAACCCGCTGAGCATTCCCAACACTGATTACATTCAGATGATATTGGAGCTTTCCAAGGAGCAAGGCTTTGAAGTCACATACTTTGATATTGGTAAGAAAACACATCTGTCAGAGATACAGGGTGCTTTCCATTCAGTTAACGAGTCTCACATTTTTACATTTACTTTTAGTCTTTTCAATTTTTACCTTCTTCACTCTCAGCATCATTTTCAGGAAAGTGCTATTACTCTTCACACATAGCATCTCGGCTGTCCTGTAATGTGTAATGTTTAACTAATGTTAACCTAACCTTTAGTTAACCTAATGTAAGGTTAACTAATTTTCCTCAATTACCCTAGACTCACAGAAAAATAATAGAGAAAAATAGTTTTTTGATTCATAATTCAAATTATAAAGACATTTATATTATTATTATTCCTATATTTCATCAGTACACACAAGTGACATAACACACTCCATGTTTGTTGTTCCTTTTCCTTTTGTTGTCCTTATTATTTCAGTGGCGGTTGATTTATTTTAATATAAATAATATATGTTTATGTTTTTGTTTTATAACTGCAGATGAAATAATAGTAGCAGAGACAGAGAGGTGCTGTTTGACTGTAGAGAATGTGAGGACAGCAATCAAGGTTAATGTAGTAACAATGTTTTACATGCATGATTTGTTACATTTTGATATTTTTTATGAAGGAAGACAGTGTATATATCCAGTGCTAGAATGACTCACTCTGCCACTATAAATACAAATAACTATATTAAATCTACATTACTCAATTAAATTCAATTCAACTTTATTTATATAGCGCCAAATCACAACAAAAGTCATCTCAAGGCACTTTACAATGTAATCTGTATCTGATATTTTCAGTAGAAATATAATGTAAAAGAAGAAGAATGGAATCGTTATAGTCCCACAGTGGGGAAATTTGCATTTGGCTGCCCCTTTGAGGCGTCAAGGGTCAGGGGTTTGGTGTCTGGTCCAAGGACACCTCAGCATGTAGCCACAGGAGGACCGGGAATCGAACCTGTCAATTCTGAGCTACATGCTGCCACACCTAGTTTAACATAGAGAGGTTTTCTCAAGCGATACTCAGACCCCAGCCTGCCAACAGTGGCTCATTTTTCTCAGGTGACTGACTTGGCCAGTGAAGAATATCCCATTTCTTTGCCTTGAGAAACTCGTAGGTAGCTCTTGCTGCATGCTTTGGGTCATTATGCATCTCCAATATGAAGCAGTGCCATATCAGTTTTGCTAACTCTTCAGAATTCATCCTGATAATTTGGTCAGCAGTAAACACCAGTGACCTATTTCCATTGTCAGCTACACTTGTCTGTGTGATCACACTGCCTCCACTATATTTTATAGATGATGCAGTATGGTTTGGATCACGAGATGTTCATTTTCCTGTCAATACATTGCTCTTACCATCATTCTGGTACAAGTTAATCTTGATTTCATGAGAACTTTATTCCACAACTGATCAGGCTTTTATTAGTGTTGTCTGGCAAAGTCTAATGTGGCCTTTCTGTTCTTGGGTGTTACTAGTGTTTTGCATCTGTATTTATATTCATGAAGACTGTAGACTGTAACTGTAGACTTTGACAATGGATTTCATGACTAGATATTATGAAAGGGTTCTTCTTCACCATGGACAATGTGGTCATCCACTTTAGTTGTCTTCTGTGGTCTTCCAGGCCTTTTGCTGTTGTTGAGCTGCCAGATAATTCCTTCTTGATGAATTTAAGAATTGTACAAACTGCTGTATTGGCCACTTCCAATAGTTTTGCTTTCTCTCTGATGGGTTTGGTTTGTTTTTTCAGCCTAATGATTGCCTCCTTCACTTGAATAGATGCCCATGGACCTCATGTTGAGAGTTCCAGGGAACAGCTACCAAAGCAAAAATAACACTCATGAAACACCTCCAGTCCTTTTTCTGCTCAATTGGTCATAGAATAAGGAGAGAACAGACCACACCTGGCCATGCAACTAGTTGTAATCCATTTGTTCCATTATTTATCATCCCCCCCAAAATGGGGATGTGTGTATGAAAATAGCTGTAATTGCTAAATGGTTAATGCCATACTTTTGTCACATCCCTTGAATCAAAAGTCATCTTGAGTGTTTCATTTCAAATTTCAAATTCCAAAAACTTATCCTCATTCCATTATTTATGAACCTAATTGTATTACCCAAGAAATGTTGATATTAAATATCAAAGACAGGGGTTTACTTAAAAATTATATGTTTATTATTATTATGTAATGATAATGTAATATTTTTACTAATAATATGGATTACAGCAGTATAAACAATGTGAAAGATGTAGCTCACAGTGTTGAACATACACAGAATTGACAACCGAATCTGCAGCTTTACAGATTTTCAGCTCATTGTTTAGCTGTCCAGTTTGTACATTTACTGTTTTGGTTCAGTGAAAAACAAAAAGAAAAATCTAAATTAAGGAATATCGTCAGTTCTGAATTTTAAAGGAAACGCGCTAAAGTCGAGTAAGCACAGAAGGACACACACAAAGCACTGTACAGTAAGAAAAACATGACCTTATACAATGTTTTTTGCTGGTTGTGTCACTTAAAGTCTGTGTCTGTACTTTGCAGATGAGCTGACAGTGAATGGCCAGTACCAGTGTTTGGCAGAGCTGTCCACCTCCCCAGTTACTGTGTGTCACGGCACAGGCATTTCCTGTAGTAATGCACACAACGATGCAGCGCACAGTGCCCTTCAGTACATCAAGATCATGGCCTCCACCAAGTGAACAGCAGCACAGTCAACAGTCGCTTCACCAACATTTCTGCTGATGTCCAGTTACGATGAGGCTGTACTTTGTCACATTTCTGTTCGTGGATGATATGAGGTCAAGTTATAGAAGTATGTCGCAAGCAGCTCATGCTCCATAGTAATGTATGATACATCAAATCGAATTGTGCAGCTTTAGAGAAATGAAGAAACAAACAATCTACCTGAAAATCAGGTTATCACATTTTAAGAATAAGAGAAAATGACAATTATGATGCACTTCTGACATTTTTACATAGAAATCTTTTGCCTCTGTAGTAGTTTAGTGAGCATGCTCAGTTCAAACTGGCACTATTTATTTATTTTTATTCCACAGTTTTTCTTACCAGTGACATTGTGTGTTGAAGACAGCCAGGAGAAGATTTTAAACTTTTAATTTGCTTTTACTTCTTTTACTTTTGTAAAACATGAATGAATTCATCTAAAAAGATAGTGAATTGATTATTTTAAACTTATTTGCAACAAACGTTGATTCCTTTTTCCCATTTCCACTCCTATCTGCCTGTATGCAATTTTCAGTACCACCCGTACTGTCATTATCTGGTTGACTCACAACATGTTCTTTAGATGCCCTTTCTTCTGGTCTATTTGTTTTCTAGTGTGTGTGATATATTTAATATATTTACTGACGTGTTCTCAGCTGTATGAACTAAACCCTGGTGGAGAATACCAGCAGCATGTGTATGAGTCCTTAAAATAAACCGGAAACACTAAATGTTAACAACCGTTGGTTTGTGTTAATGGTTATACAGTAGACGGTACCGAGAAAACAGATTGCTGTGGTGCCTTCTGGAGCCGTCGCTGTGTTATTGAATAAAGTATTTCTTGTGGGAGCTCAGCATTTGACAGCCATCAATTTATGAGGCAGCGTGTCCTGCTGTGTTGGTACAGAGGCAATTACACCAGGGTCTGTGCAATGGTTCACTCACTCTTAACTTGTGCAGTCTAATAACTAAGACACAGGAAAGCACACACTGGTTGTAAAGAAGAATGGTAGAAACATATAAAGCCAATTATGCTTCCTAATAGTTTGTGAGCTAATCTAGGAAAAGCTTGTAGAGAAAACTAATTGCCACCTAAATCTAATAACTGCTTGTGCCAGCAACAACTGCAATAAAGCATTTGCGATATGTGAGTTTTGGCCCACTCTTCCTTGCAGAATTGTTTTCATTCAGATCAGATAACTGTTGCTCTTAACCAATAGAGAAAATAAGTAAAATTTTAAGTTGCCTTAATTTGTATGGAAACTGAATACTGTAGCTCACACTAATTAGGATTCACATTAGAGGTGTGATTTAAAAAATGTGTTATAGCATTTGATAACAGCTACAGTTGTTTTTTTATTGTGTTACGGACAAACTAATGAGTCTTTTCTGTTTTTAGTATCTGACTAATGATAAACTGAGACTGCTGACATGATTTGACTGGTATAGGAGTCTTGAAGAAATACGAGGCACTTTGTGATTTGAGTTAATTCTTAATCTTTAATGTGTTTTATTTAATTGTAAACTGAATATCTTTGGGTTTACGACTGAAAAAAAAAAACAACTCTGACACAACTTGATAACTGAAATCCCATTTAGGTTCATTCATTTTTTTAACGCCATGTATTTTGCATATAAACCACACATTTGTTTTTATACAATTTTATTAACAAGCACTATGTAGCAGCAGTGTACAGTGGTCATGGAAAGATATGTACTCTGTTAAAATTGCACTTCAGAAGGTACCCATTAGAAAATAGATCTGAAAGAGAACGGCGCTGACACACTGCTCTGTAATACATGTCAGTCCAAAAAGAAAAAAGTGTCCAATTGAGAAAAGAAAAAGCTTTTTTTTTTGTAAGGCATCTGCAACATTCATTGGCAGGCTAATTTGTCTAGACATGCAGGTAGAACAAAGGATGAGGAAAGCATTTTATGTTTTTTTTTTTTTTCGTTTTACCTCACTACGGTCTGATTCTATGACACCAAACACTACACAAAAGCATTGGCCTTACCTCCACACACTGCTATCTTTTGTTTTTTAAACCACTTACGAATGAATCCGTTTTTGCAGTAGTGACACATGTTCTAAATGTGCAGTATTTACAGTGATCATCAAAAATGTGATGGTTATGTTGGAGTAGCAGAATTATCTCAGTCAGATAAACAATGTTATCACCAACAAATATTTCTCATTCTCACATTTAATCCACAGCTAATTCCTCACTGTTGTTTATTTTTTCTCTCGGCAGGTAGAGTCAGGATGATGTGCGTTCGACTTTAATGGCACACTTTCCTGTTTCTTATCCGTAGTGTGTTTGTGAGGCATTGACATGCATTAAGGCACAGCAAGTGAAACTGACACTAACAACGTGTAGCATTAAGTTGTGATTGGGGTTAAACTTAAAAGCACATAAGTACATTTTAAAAAGTTTATGGATGCAAAGCAGTAATACTTTTTGGTTTGCAATCTACAGTGCAGTGTGTTTTATTTCGCATACTATTTAGTCCGAAGTATTTGGGCAACGAATGATGAGTTTTTATTTACACCACCACAATGGATTTGAAATAAAACAATCAAGATGTGATTGAAGTGTAGACTTTCATCTTTATTTTAAGAGGTTTCACAAAAATATGACATTTACCATTTAGGAATGTCAGCCATTGTAAAAACAACACCTCCATTTCAAGGGTTCAAAAATTATTTGGGCAATCGACTTAGAACAAAAAGTTCGCCGACCAGCTGTGGTCCGTTCCCTCATTGCTTCAAGACAAATAAAGAAGATAAAAGGTCTAGAGTTGATATCATGTATTAACTTGGTATTTGGCAGCTGTTTGACTGGAGCTACCGATATAAAATCCAAGGAGATTTCAATGTAAATGAGTGAGTCCATCATAAGGCTGAAAAAACAACATTTATCTATAGGCGAGATGGCATAATCCTTAGGTGTGGCCAAATTAACAATATCTTTCTTTAAAAGAACTGGTGAGCAGCCTGCAAGACCCCTGAAGACAGTGAATGAAGAACAAACCCCTCACAACATCAATAGAAATCAAGAATACTCTAGAGATATTAGATGTAACATTGTCAAAATCTACAATCAAGAGACACCTTGATGAAGGTAAATACAGAGGGTTTACGACAAGATGCAAACCACTGGTAACATTCAACAACAGGAAAACCAGATTAGACTTTTTCAGAAAGCATCTAAAAAAGCCTCCAGTGTCCTGGAATCTGATTCTTTGGACAAATGAAGCCGAGATTAACTTGTACCAGAGTGATGTGAAGAGAAAAGTATGGTGAAGGTCAGGAGCAGCTTATGATCCAAACCATACCACATCATGTGTCAGACATGATGGAGGCAGTGTTATGTCGTGCTGAAAGTGGCTGACAAAGCATCTTAGTACATTATGGACTCCAGACTTCAAGCTGCCACTGAAAGGATTTTAATCCAAACATTAAAAATTATGGTAATATTTACAATTATGTCACTTTTGCCCAGATACTATTGACAACTGAGGTACTCTGCTTAAAATGGCTGTAATTCCTTTACAGTAAATGTCACATTTTTGTAAAGCCTCTTAAAATAAAGCTGAAAGTCTACACTTCGATCACATCCAGATTGTTTTATTTAAAATCTACTGTGGTGCAGTATAAAGGCAAAATCATAAAAACTCTGTCACTGCCCAGATACTTCTGGACCTAACTTTAGTTTTTATTCTACATATTTATATTCACTCTTTGTCCGCTGCAGTTTCCTCTCCATGCTGTGCCGCACAAAGGCAATCAGCCAAAATATGTTCTCATACTTTGACAGTGTGTGACTACGTGCATGTGTTTTGGGTTGATTTCAACCAAAGACCGTGTTATATTTTCTTACTCTGTAACACAAACATGGAGAGACAAGTTCAAGCATTAAAGCTTTGTAATAAATAAAATAACTCCCCAGTAAAGTCTCTGTGGAATCGCACATATGTAAGTAAAAGCTTTAATATTCATCTTGTAGAATTTTTACTGAAGTTGAACTAACTATTACTACTGTGTCCTGAAACTGCACTTTTGTGGAACAACCTGTAGGTGGCTCCAGTGTTTTATAATTGGATCAATGGGTCATGGATTCCTGACTAATTCTTGTGATTAATTCCATAATCACAGGAAAATATATTCATGTTTTGATGGACTATTATTAATTCAGGTAATATATTAAGAAAATGCCAAATAATTGTTTGTAACAGTTGCACGAATGAGAAGAGCAAATACTTTGAATAATTATGACAAGGAAGTCAATTTAAGAATGCCTTTGGTAAATTGTGATGGGCCTCATAATGGAAATATGGAATTGTTTACTCATGTTTCACTGTCAAATCATGACTATTTAAATTAAGCTGAAATTCACACAAATGTCTCCATTAGCTTTACAAACCGTAAGACGCAAACCTTTCCTAGCCCTGCGATTTGACGAATGTCTGATATGTAAAAGTAAATCATTTATTTTCTCCATATTCAGAGAGGAGGACAGACTGAATGTGTGCCCACTATACATTTGTGTATTTATGTACCGTTTAAAATTAGATGATGTGGCATGGCAGTGCATGGTGGTGATGGGGTTGAGGTTGTCCCTCTGTTTACGCAGAATCCCACTGAATGACTGAAACTAGACTCCATGACAGAACCGTGCTGACAGTTTCATAAAAATAAAACCTCTGTAAAGGATGCGTAGGTTGTGTGTGCTTCTTATATCAGGGCACCAATTTACCTCCCACATCCAGCACATGACCAGCTATGATCAGAACAACTTAATTCATTTTAAATCAGTTCTTTCCCGGGACTGTCAACTGCTATCGCACATATTCAACAGTATTAAAAGGCAAAAATAAATAAAACCTGCCAATTTACATAGTACTCTTTGACTAGATTCTGAGTCTCCAGATATTTTATAAAAATACCTCTTTTTTTCTACAATAATTGATGATACAGTAAATAACGGCTTTATGCCAGTGAAAGCTGCTCTCTAAACATGCACATATTGTAAGTAATCAAAACGTCATAGACTAGTCTAACCCAAACGGCTGTCAGAAACCAAATATCTTCAACTAAAAATCGCTAAATCGTGTGACTTTTTTAAGGCAAAGACATACTCAGAAGTCAAGGAGCTGAGGACAGATCTACATAGAGTGGGATAGTTGTTGTCCTGACAACCCAGCTTTGACAAGCACAATGAGGATGATCCTACTATATGTTCCCACAGATGGATGACCCCCCACAGGGTTCGCTGAACATCGGGTCATCCCTCAGCTCTGAAGTCGCATATTTCCATGCACACAAATGTTTTATCATTAACAAGTATCTCTTAAAACCTCATTGTGCATAGGTAACATCCCTCTTGATAAGATGGTAATCCATGTGCTACCACAGGTTCACTATAGATTCCATGTTAATGAAGCCAGGGTTTTTGCGGAGGTCCCAGTACATGTTATTGGAGACCCACCTCTCCCTGTGATTGGCATCCACCACTTTCCTGGAAGAAACACACAAGCACATTTATATAAATTTAATTAAAACTAAAAAAAGTCATAAACCTGAAAGCAAAGAGTGAAACAAGAAAATCAAGAAATTGAGGCTGAATCACACTAGTGGTGCTAATGGACCTAGTCCTGTTTTCTTTTTTTTATGACTGCAGATATGATTAATTTTTAAGTACTGTTCATTTTTATGCATGAGAACATTCTAGTGTTTTTAATGTAAAGAAGCACATTTATACATGTCTGAGGACACTTTTTATTCACTGCACTTTACTCAACACTTTTTTCAGTTTCCTGTCTTTGCACTGGCTTGAGCTTATATCTGATTTTGTAAATCACAACATTAATCATTCTCCTGTATTTATACTTACATAGTAATATGTATAGACAAACTACGTCTTTGTAATCTACCTAGTGGTAAGTACAAAAACTCTCATACTTTAATATTTAAATCACACTGTCTTCCTGGTTAAGAACTTTTCATTTTGTTCCTAACAGTGATGCACTTTGTAAAGTTAATATCTGAAATCTAATATCAAATATAATCATTAAGATGTTGGTGCTGCTGTTGTTGTGTCATGCACCTACATTACACAGTTTTCTGAGTCTGACTTGCTTACTTGAAGAAACGTGGCTCATGTTTGATGTTGTTCTCCTCGTACCACTTCCTCCTGGTCCTCTGCATGTCTTCTATACGCTGCTTTTCTGAGGCGGCCATCTCCAGGTTTCCTTCTTCAAGATACCTATGTAACCCAAGTAACATGTCAATAAACATATTCACTACATCATCCTAGAAATGAAAACAAAAAGTGCATTTCTTTAGCAAAACATCAGAACAGAACAGAACAGATAAATTATTTATTGTCAGCAGATGGAAATTACTGCAGCTAAGACTGATGCTCTACCTTTGATCAGGCCTGAATCGGGCATCTGTACGTGGTAATACATCTTTCAGTTCGGGGCAAAGTTCATTCAGTTCAATTGCAAACCTGGTGAAGCCATAGTACAGCTCATAGTCTGTGGGCATAGAGCCTGACAAGGAAAGAACAACATCACCTTAAAATACATCAGCACTTTTCCTCTTGACTCCATCAATCGGAATCTCTTAGAGAGCAAAATCTAGTGTAAAAATTTAATCCCTTAAAAATTTACAGTGGACTCTAAGAGGCCAGAAACACAAATTGTAAGTCCAGCTATGAGGAACTGATGCCTACCTGGCCTCCAGATGCATTTGGCAGAAGGTGGGACACCACAGTAAAGGCCCTCGTGCCATTTTCCAAACAGCCTGTGGATCACTTTCCCTTCTTGATCCATCACAAATCCTTGCACCTCATTGACATTCGAACTCCAGTAGTTTCCCTGAAACAGGGAAACACTGTGCTTTTAGTTTTTTTAGAAAGGCTACATTAAAACATATAATAATATAAGAAAGTATAATTCAAAATACACAGAAAATTATGGCTACAAATTACGAGCTTTTAATTCATATCACATCTTTGGCAGCTTTAAAAAGCATTGAATGAATTCAGTTACCTCAAAAACCTTTAAAGGCAAAGGTCTTGAATGTTTTCTCTTTTGCCTGCCATTCACATCACCATTACTTATAATAAACTAGAGTCACTACTGTATAACTGTATGATGCTGTAGTAATTATTGGAAAGTGTCCACGTCAGCAAAAAAAAAATTTTTTTTTACTTAATTTAATTAATACTTATGTTAGTACTTGGTTAATCCATCCAACAATAATAAGCCACGTCTCTGGGTTCAAGTCACATTAACTGATTAATTTTCTTACAAGGAATTACTGTACAACTGAGAATTTCTCATAATACTGTGATGCATATATAGAGCTTATATTTCTGCTGGTTTTCCATCATCCTTCCACCACTATGACTCTACATACTATGTGCTGTGCATTGCATACGTGTAGTAGAAAACCTGTGATAAATGAAAGGGCACTTTACCTTAATGAAGGTAAGTTTGCAGAGGCAAGCACTGCTCTTTATGTTTCTAATGGTTATCTCCCCATAATGTTCGATCCACCGTCGTCCACTGAGGATGTTGTGCACACAGGTGGTGACTTTGTTCCACTCATACTGATCTCCAAACCTAAAAAGAAAAGGTAACAGGTGCTTGAGGTACTGCTGGATAGAATACGTCTAGATGACAGGTCAATTAGATTTTTATAAGAAGGCCCATTAATCAACAAAAAATTATTTTTTTGATGATAAGCCAGTGGCAGGAGCTCCAGATTTCCAGCATCCATGTCTAAGTAATTTTGTGTGTTAAAAATAGCTTAGGCCTAATCCCCAGACCTTCACATTGAGGCCATGGTGATTTGGAACTCTGGATAGTTTCCTCTGGCCCACATGAGCACACAAGCACATAACTCACAACATAAGTGAGTAGGAAGGTGCTTGTGTCTTTCTAAAGGACACTATTAAAGAATAGAACTGTTAATGTTTTACACACCTGCCCATCGGATTAAAAAAGACTTGGAAACACTGTGATACACTGTGTAAATATATGTTTAAGACAACATAACACAATGTATTATTAAGTGCTATGGCACAGGTAAAATAATTTGTCTAGAGGATTTGTTTATTAGCTGCAAACAGCTGGTACAGAAATTGTACATTTTCAAAAAAGTTGGTCCTCACTTATTATTAGGTTTTGGATGTTGGTGTAAGGGCAATTAAAATTACAAGATCTCATGGATGTAGCATCATGACCAGCTGTGTTAAGTGAGTGCCTTAATTGTTAGGTAGAAATCTGTGGCTTTAGCTTTAAAGCAGATGAATCAGATTTACCTGGGAATCATGAGATTCACACTCCCTATTGGTAAAATCTCCATAGATTTTCCCCAGAATTTGTTTTTCCATCTTACATCTGAAAAATAAAACACAAATAAAGGACAACAATGGATGAACTTTGTATAAATTTTATTTACTCTAGGGGAAAGAAAATCTCAGTTTCTACTGTGAAAGCACAGCTGGATATTAAAGAGGCTAATTAAGTGATGTTGGCTCATTTGCTAAGCCAGAGTTCCCGTGAGGAAAATCCCTCGCTAATTAAACAGGTAACCTACCTTGCCAGAAGGTGAAGTTCTTAGACTCACAGTGGCAGGCGGAGACGGGAGGGTGGTGGCTCACCTTTGAGAAAAGATCAAATAAAACTATCTGTTTTGACAGCTGCTGGTGTTGAGTTTAAACAACATATACATTGCATTAAAGTTCATTTCCAAGCAGAAATGCAGAAGATTTAAAGGTTCCAATTCCCAAAATATGATTTGAAATTTTGTTATTTTCTCCATATTATATGTAACAGAAAATAGAATAGTTTGGATCTTATTTCTCAGACACAACAAATTTCCGACCATAGGCATTTTTGTATTCAGATTTTTATTTTTCCAAACTTTCGCATTTCATTTCTTATTTGACAATTTATAAATGTAATAATAACTCAACAAATAAATAAATGAAATAAGCAGTAAACAATGTAATAATTAACTGTTGCCGTCCAAGTTTGTTGTTTCTTTTATCCTATTTTTTGCTAATCATTTACTTTTCATGAGTTTCAAAATGATCAAACACTGTCTTTGGAACTGATCACAACTGGTAGACATACACAACAGAGGATGTACCATCACAAGCAGATACTGTTTTATTTAAGTCATCATAAACCAAAATAGTTGGAAACCAAGGACAGGATATTATTACAATCTGCATATAAACATACCTGTTCAGAAAAAAAACAGAAGCCCTTGTCTTCCCGAATACATTCGTATGTCTCTCCAAGCAGCGGGTTGAATGGCTTACTTCCTGCTCTGTAATAAGTGGATGAGTAGCCTGAGACAGCAAAAGCAGCAACGAGAACCTGTCAGAGTTGGAAGAAGACAGTCAACACAAGAGAGGATTAACGTCATACAATAAGTTCATATTAACAGACTTTGTCAAGAATAAGCCAAACATTAATATTCATTTGACACTATAAAAAACAGACAACTAAACTAAACTAAAGAATCCAAGGAAGACAGTGGCGCTGGAGCACACTGTTTTACAAACACGACTCTGAGTGAGAGACTATTTGTGTTGGCTGTAAACTGTAGACAGGCAATGTCACATCACATCTAAACAAATTCAGACACGACTTATCCAAAAACCCTGCAGAATGTCAACTTGAGAATCTTCAGTTGTAGAAACATCAGCTGAGCAGAAGAAAACATCTGACCAGCAGAAAAGGATCACCATGTTCTTCAGACTTAACTCGTTAACATTTCATTTGGCACAGTTCTCATGTCTCATGTCTTCTTTACCATGCGTTCAAAGGGATCCTCAGTCTCAGCAGCCTTGTCCAGGAGCTCGCTGTACTCCATCTCCTCACACATACGCTGCAGGGTGTTGAGGGGCTCATTGAGCTCCACAGGCATGGACACTTTTGACAGGTCCTTGCCAATGTTGTTTCTTAAGATGTTCCAGAGGTTGATGTTGCTGGTGTCAGGACATGGTGCAGGCAGGCAGGTGCGCCGCCCGTTACGGAAGGCACTGCCAGCAAAGTCTCCATTGGCCACTGGGAAAACAATATCACTTCATTAACAGTCATTATCTGCCATTTTCACTGCTGTTTTTGGAAAAATGCCCCTCATAATATTATAATAATGGCTATTTATAAAGCATTGTTAAAGTAAAAATTAGAAACCAACTATCGCTCTAGAGTTGCAATGGTTACTTCATTAATTGATTAGTCTACTGACAGAATCAATATACAGTTTTAAAACTAATTAGTCTTTTTGAAGGAAAGAATGTTACCGGCTTCTCAAAACTGAAATCTCTGTGTTCTTACAGCTGGTAAGACACAACAGATGTTATGTTAACCAGGCTTTAGGAAATACTGACGGCCCTTTTCTGTTTTGTATGTGGATTAAAACAATTAATATTAATAATTTATCGATAATCAAGATATTGGTTGCACCCTTAGAGTACTCCTATAATGGAGTAATACCACCTTACCTATAAAACACAATGTAAACATGAGCTCAGTATACAGTAAAGCAATAAAAGTCTTAAAACTAGACTGAATCCTTCAGCAAGACAAGAGTTCAGTGGATGGAGATCCCATCAGACAAACAACTAATTAGTCAATTAAGAAAATAATCAGATTAAACAATAAAAGAAAAAAACTTGATGCACTAAACACAATGATGTTAAGTGAACCAAAATAAAATCGACAAAACAAATTCAAATAAAATCAGATAAAAGAAACCAATTGAAAGTTCAAGTAAAACCAGAACGACGTCTCCCATTAAACTTAAGAAAGAGATTTAAAAGCTGATTTAGATTCAGTCAGCCACTCAGCCACACAAGAACAGATCGTTTAAGAGCCTCAGGATAATGACTTCAAAGACTCTGTCTCCTTTGGCAATTGGCCTGGTGCAATGCAGACCCTGGAATAGAGAAAAAGTGCCTGCTCCAGGGTCTTACGATCCATACATGCTAGCATGTGATTAAAAGCTCCTGAATAGATCAGGCTACTAGGAGCCTAAACAGCAGCCAATAAGCACAGTCCTAAACAAAGTCATTGTAATGAAACTAACAGATGCATGTCACTCCTCTCAGTTCTGATTAGAAGTCTGGTTTGGATTATTTTATTACTTTTATTGATTACTGAATGTAATCTTCTTTGTAATGTAAAAGCTTTATACACCACAACAATGGATTTGAAATAAAACAAAGACAAATAATAAAACAAAGTGTAGACTTTGGCAGCTGTTTGTCTGCAGCTACCAATATGAAATCTCAATGGAAGTGAAGGAGTCCTTCATTAGGAGAGGCTTAAAGTAAAGTAATTAGTAAAGTAGTTTCTTAAAAATAAAGAAAGCACTGGTCAGCTCAAAAACACTGAGCAGCCTGCAAGACCACTGAAGACAGTGCCAAGTGGATAATCATAGAACCCTTTGGTGAAGAAAACCCCCTTCACAACATCAGTAGAAATTAACAATACTCTGGGGAAAGTGGGTGTAACATGGTCAAAATCTACAATCTAGAGACACCTTTATGAATGTAAATACAGAAGGTTTACAACAAGGTGCAAAACACTGCTAACAATAAAGTACAGACAACATCTAAATAAGCCTCCCATGTTCTGAATTCAGATTCTCTGGATGAAACCAAGACTAACTTGTACCAGAATGATAGGAAGAGAAAAATATGGTTAAGAAAAGGAACAGCCCATGATCCAAACCATATCACATCATGTGTCAAACATGATGGAGGCAGTATTATGGCATGCTCATGTATGGCTGCAAATGGAGGGGCTCACTGGTGTTTATTGATGATGTGAAAGCTGACAAAGGTAGCACGATGAATTCTGAGGCGTAGAGGACTATACTCTCTGCTCACATTCAGACAAATGCTAAAAACAGGACAACCCTTCACAGCGCAGATAGATAAAGACAAAACTCAGAATTTGGTGATGTCCATAGGCTCTATAGGATTTTTATCCAAATATTTAAATTTATGGTTGTATTTCCAATTATGTCATTTTGTACAAATACTACTGAGCCCCTATTGGTACTCTGTTTAAAAAGACTATGATTCCCAAACTGTAAATGCCTTATTTAGTGAATAAGTAAGTCTGAAAATCTACCTTTCCATCACATCTTTAAATCTACTATGATGGTGTATAAAGCCAAAATCAATCAAAAAAATCTGTCACTGCCCAAATACTTCTGGACCTGACTGTATAGCTATGTGCCTCTGCCACATGGATAAATAAGTTTCCTGGTAAAAGTGACACGGAGGAAGTGCAGTTTATCCACTCAGAGGGATCCACTACTTGATTACACTTCCCCTTTTTGTAGCAGAGATGCTTGGTGTGGTGTTGTGATTGTGGACAATTGTACCTACTTTGTCTGGAGACATTATCAGTCACGCTGGCGTTGTCCTCGGAAATGTTATCGCTCACATCACTGACGTATGACTCATCGTCTGAGCCCTGTGAGGGGAACAGGTACGGAGCGGAGTGAGTTGCAGACGGCCTTAGCCTCACATACACATACACACAGTCACTGCAGTTTGCCAGTGGCTAGCAAACTGCAGCAGTTGTCAGCTATCTGTCCCACTGCAGTAATCATGAGACAAGGCACTGCAGCATTTTCATACTTTATATATAGCAAACACAACGAGGCCACTGACCAAAGAGGAGCGTATTTTAGTCACATGCTATAACAGCCTCTAGGTCTGGCCAGCCCAGTCTGAATAGTGTCGCTTTTAGAGCTACAGGATGGGTGGTTGACAATTTTCTTTAGTGAGTAATCCTTGAACATGGCTTTGTGCATGCCTGTGGAGCTACAATGCTTAATGGCTCCTCAGAGACCAGTGTCAGGAGAAACAGAAATGTGTTTCAAGTGATAGAACAAACCAGCTTTTTTAACCATCTAGAAACTACAAATTAATAGAATCCTGAGACATATGTCCTGTGTGCCTCAGTTGGTTTGAGTTTCACTTGCACTCTCATTAATTGATGACTAACTCCAGCTCCACACACCGTTTAACCTAGTTAACAGCTAGTTTAACCTCCTCCTTGATTCACTTCTGCTCCTCATGGTCCAAACTGACATCCTTTCTTAAAGAGCCCACCTCATTCTCAGACGAGCTGGCGGACAGAAGCACTTCCTGGGCATCAAAGAACTCGGAGACAGATTCCGACATGGAGAGTCGGCTCTCATTTGAGGCCTGCTGAGTCAGAGGGATCCCCATCTGTTCCCCAGCCTGCAGGCAAACACAAGCACACACACACACAAGACGTTCACTGTTCCTTGCTATGATGATGATTTTAAATATCAAAACAGATCTGAACAAATACAAACACCATCATGAACAGCTCTGACTGCATCTTGTAGGTTGTGTATCCTTGCCAGAGGGCAATCTCCCATCCGTTTCTAATTAGTCATTTTTTCATTAACCTTGATGGCAGGTTCTGCTCAGAATAATGATGCTTTAAGCTCACCTGCCAACACGTATTGGAAGGACCATCAATCTTTAAGAACAAGAATCCATAATGCAGTTGACAAATGCAGGAAGCTACACTACTTTGCTTGCTAGCACTGGAAGCCTTCACCTTTCATCAATGTAAGAGATAGAAACACATTTTGTCAGTGGCAGACTGACTAGTGACCTACCTCATCAGGTGTTGAGATGATGTTCACACTGACAACTTGTTCAGTCAGGACAGACTCTGAGTGAATGCGACTGAGTCGAGTTCGAAGTTCGGCATTTTGGGACAGGGCCTGGATAATAAAAAATGTTGTTGAAAGGTTATTTATTCATATCCAAACAGAACAGGTTGTGAAAATAAGTTGACAACAAAGTAAATCTATTACAGGATAGTTTTATACTTTTAGTGTATAGGAAACTCCATGTTTTACTTTTACACGCTGGTTGGAAAATATAACTACTCTTGGAAAAAATCTGCTATAAATGAATATATGGACTGACTGTGGTGAGAGTCCAAAACACTCTCAACCCCACTGTGAAAGCACTGACTTTCTTGCATATTTTCTGTAAGAACTGTAAATGCCAAAGGCAAAAATGGTAATAATGTGGCCATCTGTTGTTTGTTTGTTTGATGCACTGCATGTACAAACTTAAAAGCGACCTTAGCTTTGGCTTTATTGCAAGGCTATCTTAATACACTATTCACATACCCTCTACGCTTCTGTCAGCCAGCTCATCTTTGAAAGTGCAAATTCAGCTGCAACTAGTATAAAGCTTTAGAACATTTTATGTTTGCTTTTTTACAGATGGTGTTTGCTAACTGATCTGTGGCTGTATTCACCTGCACGTTTGTTGCCAGGACACAGCACCAACACACAAGTACCAGATGATGATACTCAACTGTACCTATACAGGTTGGGCAACTCAGACTGCTGGAGCCACGTTTTAGCCTCACCATATTCGTTAAGCACAAAGTCATTGGAGTCGTTCACCCCTGTCTTTAACAGTGGTTTCACCAAACATACAACATGCATGAACTGTATTAAAGTTATATCAGAAGCTATCCTTCAAAGTGCAAATTAACAGCATTTGAATATATTTTTGCTGACTTCTGCTAGTTAAACCTCTCAGCTTTGGGAGTGATGTACAAGTGTACTCCAGGGTGTATCTTTGACATCACTGTTGGGTGCAAGACAATGTTTGGATGGACTGTCATTGCTATAATCTACTTTTTTAGCAGCAGCACGCAAAGTGGAGACAATGTTAGAGACTGGGTAAGAACATAAAGGAGCAAATGGCAGATAAAGACTAAACTCTTTCTCTGCAGTATAAGGGCCAGTGATTAGCATCCATTGAATGTGTGGCACGGTGGTGCAGTGGTTAGCACTGTCGCCTCACAGCAAGAAGGTCCTGTGTGTTTGTGTGGGTTCTCCGGGCACTCTAGCTTCCTCCCACAGTCGACCTGCAGCCAGGTTACCTGGGAACTCCTAGGTGTGAGTGTGAATGGTTGTTTATCTATGTGTGGCCCTGCGATAGACTGGCAACCTGTCCAGGGTGTACCCTGCCTCTTGCACGTATGACAGCTGGGACAGGCTCCAGCACACCCGTGACCCCTACAGGGACTAAGTGTTTCAGAAAATAGATGGATGAATGTGAAGATAATCACATGCTGTTGTCTTTCTTTTGCCAAAGTTTATCAAAGCTTTGTTTACAGCTTGTTTTTGTAGGCCTGTAGGTTTAAGTTTGTCTGATCATATGCAAAATTAAATACAAACACAATGAAGAAAACAAAGCCTCTAAGTACAGTGTTGTCCCACATAGATTAAAATAGTTGACACCAGGCTCTATAGCTTTGACAACCATGACTTCTGACTATTAATCTCCCACAGAGCTTTGACATAAAAACCTGACCCCCCAGCCTACGACAACATTGTCGCACGTGCACCCAATTAGGCACAAAGCGGAGATAAAGCAGCAGAAACATTTCAATGAAATGAAGTCAACTCTTAGCAGAGGAACAGTCCAATTAAATCACAGGGATAGAGAGACAGCCCTGAGGAGCAGAGTTAATGAACTGCACTGCACATTTCTCTTGCTTACCAATTAATATGGGAAAAGATGATTGGACTTCCATGACTCACTAGCTTCTGCTCTCATTTCCACTCATCATATTTTTGTGAGCGCTTAGAATAAACTCTGTCGTATGCGTTTCATCTGACAGCTCGTCATCATAAACGTACTATGTAACATGACAACTACTAAATGGATTTAATGACATCAAATAGATGTAGCTTAAATTACAGAAGTAATATCCTCAACAATGTCTTGATCACTCCTGGTAATTATGTGATAAAAAAACATTTTACTTGGCACTTTTTATATATAGTAGTAGTCGTCAAATGGCCTGATGAATGGTTCAGATTAACTAACCCAAACAAATGTAGTAGGTAAAAAGTGGCGTCCTGGATTACATGATTAAAGACAGCTCATTACCTGTGACAGAGACTTCCTGAGAGAGCTGATCTGGGCTGACTGGTCACATTGTTCCTGGTCAGACAGAATCTGTTTTATCTTCTCCTTCTCTATGGCCACAGTATTAAAGGCTGACTTCAGCAGAGAGTGGACTGCACACAGACAGGAAAAGGAAATTAGTATCCATCTCATCTTTGGACAATTACAGTTGTACTCAGTTTCTTTGTCACAATGCTTGAGTTATGAGTTTTAATCTACAGGAATACAGGAACAACAGCATGCTTGTGCAGAAGGTTGTTGTACCTCTCTGGCTGTAGTGTATATTTTACATTACAGCTAGGGCTCTATTTCCTGCAGGAGCAGGAAATATTTTAGCTTTGTTTCGAATCTATGTGGTGACATTTAGTGTTTTTTTTTCAGCAAAGGTTACAGCAATGCAATTTAGTCATAAGTACAATTATATCATAACCAATATCTTAACCAATGGAAACAATGGCCAAGGCCCCTGTATGAAAATAGAGGTTGTATAGCAGAATCATCAACATTAATATTTGAAATGAAAACCACTGAGACATACTGTATCTCTCATTATTAACCCCTGGTGCTGCAGTCATGCATGCTGCCTACCTACCTTTTTGGGCCATGGTGCAGAATTGCTCTTGAAGCTTAATGTAGTCGCTGGGGCACTCTACACTGTCTGTCAGCCTGGAGGCAGGGGTCTGAAAGTCAACCAGCTCAGCACACAGGTTGGGGTTGGATGAGTGGAGGCGGACAGGAGACATGCTGGCAGAGAGAGGGACCTGGACAGAGATATCCACACACAATCAGGAGAGAAGTCCAATAATGATGACATCTGTCCAGAATCAACCAAAACCAATTGTGAAGATAATAGTAGTAGTATAATAGTATCCTTTATTCTGCTTAGGTGTCTGACACAACAGATCATTCTGAAGAGCAGTAGCTACTTTTCTTATCAGTCTCCTGGAAGTTAGGACATTTTCATACTAAAATGTCGAAACCTGCACCTACTGATCATAGAAGGAATCCAAGTCTAAGGTCTAAGACTTTAACAATGATTCAAAGTCACTGTTTGTGTATCACTTGCACTTGTGGCCAAGAGGCTGCGCAGATTTGCTGTGTGGATGGTTTTAAACAGCAGGTGAATTTCTTCTAGAGCTCTTTATGGTAGAAGGCTTTATCACAAATCTAATACATTTTTTTAATCACCTTTTAGTATAAATATTGGTCAGCAACCACTGAAAGCACATTTAGTCTTTTCAGGTGGCAAAAATAATTTTTGTATATTTATCAACATAAAAAAGTACAAGAATGATTCAAATAACCAAACTGATAGAAAAAGCAAAAGCAATAATGTCTTGGTCGTATATGTGTTATGTAACAACAGAAAACTATTAACTGTCAGTTACGTTAAGGTCTTTACAACCCCTAACAAACACTGCTTACCACTTTTACACTTAAACCAAACTGTTATCTGTTTGGAAAACGCATTATTGACGTACACATTTGAAATATGTTGTAAATGTATTTCATTTAATTTATGAATCTATTGTATAATTTACTAAAAAAGTTGGGACACTGTGTAAAATATAATTAAAAAAACAAAATGCACTTGTGTGACTTGAAAGTCATTTGAAACATAGAATGCATTTAATTGAAATTTTGTCCGAAGGCAACAAGCTAAATTCTGAAACTGGGAAATTAGAAAAAAATTGAAAAACAGACTTTGCCAGGACAATATTTAAGATTTATTGAGCACACATATGCAAATTTGTGTCTCTCTGTATTAGAAACAGTAGAAATTTTAAGACAGGTACCTGTAGTTGGAATTTTGCATCTTTGCCGACACTTTTTGTTCTCCATCTTCTGTTCATGCGCTTTTCTTTCTTTGACAATTCTACACAATTGGTCTTTGTTGCACACATGGGTCAAAATGTGCAATGTGCAAATAATAGGACAAACACAGCACAAACAAAGCAAAAGTTAACACACAGATTGACGGCAGTGAAATGAGACAGTGAAATAAAGACAACATTCCCACAAATGCGAGCAGAATTTTAAATGCAGTTCAGCCACAAAGCAAAAAAATGATGAATTCTGATTAGTTAGAAAAGCCGGCAGGTGTTCTGTGAGCAGGGTCAATTCCCTGTCTGTCTAGACAGGTAATGAAGGCAACTGCTGAGACGTTAACCTTTCTTCCTCTGACACACCTCCGTCAGTACCTGACTAACATAGGCTCAAACACACACACTCTCAGTCCTTAATGTGCTGCAGAAAGGAACTTCTAAATGAAACACTGACTAAATTGCTTTCCATGCACTTTGTTGGCTGCGTGTGTATGTGTGTTTGTGTGTGTACCTGCATATCTGCGAAGTTGGGCGCTGACTGTGTCCTTTGTAGAATCTCCAGACTCTGCAATAACTGGCTCAGCTCTGTCAGGTTGGACTGGCATCGATCAAGCTCTGAAAATAAAATCACACCCACATGTGCACAAATGTATTTAGTTTTAGGTGTCAAGAAATGTCATCAATAAGCCTTTTGGGATTTCAACTTATCATAAAACCTGTGGCTTGATTTAATCCTCTGTATCATCAAATCTGATTTGTTGCTTGCTTAAGACAAATAATTGCACTTACCCTCTGCACACTTGTCCATCTCCTCTGATTCCTGCAGCCAAGCAACCACCTTGCTCTGTCCGTTACTGTAGGAGGGAGGCAGGCTGTTGTTGCTGCTGCTGCTGGGGGCCACCAGCTGCCACTGCAAACTGCTTGGCTTGGCCTGCTGTGGTGATAGAGAAATAGCCACGAAGTTGACATTAACAACAAGGGGAAAACTGTAAAGTTGAATGACTCTTACTCAATAACCAAGCAAGACTGCTTTGATGCAAGCAATGATAACATAAGTCAGCTTAACATTTTTCAGATAGTAACCAAATAGGGCAAATGACATATAAAAACAGGTGGATGATGGTCAAAGTAAATATGTGGTGAAGTCTGTGTCTCTCAATGTAGCAAGTGAGTCTGGCTTCCTTTGTGTCTGGAAACTGGCAAAGTTTCCTTTGCATTTTGTATTTGCATAACACTGACGTTCCGTAACGTCCAAACGTGGGACTTAATCAGATTGGCAGTAGCTTTATTTTCAGTGTTCTCATGGATATAAAACCATTACTTTGAATCATCCTTAACACAATTTGAATCTTCTGTGTGCTTAACCAAGTTTTTTGACCCACCTGCAACACCTGCAGGGAATCTGTTCTGCAGCCAACAGTGAAGGGCTGGTTGGTATCAGTGGCTCTGAGCTAATGTGTAACTGTACGAATGTCCTCAGCTACAAAATCATCTCTGCTCTTTGACAATGTATGAAGGATGTATGAAATACAGTAAGTTGGATAAATGCATTCACAGAGACAATGTGTCTATTATGTGAAGCATGTACGCGTGTTGTCTTACCAAAGTATTTGCAGGAGACTTTGAATATCTCCTTTCCAAGTCTTTGATGCAGCAGGTAATTCTAACTCAAGGACTGAAGTCTTTTATTTAAGCTGCTCTGATCTCATCAGAGATCTCATCAGGCCGCAGCCAGCTGCTCTGAATCCAGATCCTACTGATCACCTTTAATAGCCTGCACGAGGCCTAGAGCATCACTCCCAGGAGAACCTGCACTGGCTACATCCTCACATTTACACGCATCAGACGCTTTGACAAGGGCCAGGGGTTTACACTAAACTGCTAACAGTCTAGACAAACAATCCTTTTTGTTATCCTAATGATCTGTATACAATTACCCGTCCAATCAGCTTTACTGCATTAGGCAGATATCTGTCTACACATTCACTTCGGTCTTTAATCTAACAATTACCCATGTACAGTATTACAGGGGACAGATTAGAGCCATGGAAACAATGTGGAACATGTAGTCTTCAAATGAAATACAGTCAAAGGACAAAAATGGGTGATTGCACCATCTCAGAGGCCATAGGCATGTGTGCCATGAAGTCAGTCACTCTTCTAAATTATATTTTGGTTACTATCCCAGATTCCAATCTAGAGAACTAGGCGATGTCTCATTCCCCATGACACACCCTCGTTGAATAAGTAATTACACTTTGCTCAGTGCACAGAGAGAAAGAGAGTCTACGTTTGAGCTTGAAACACAGTATGAAGTATGACAAATGTTCAACTGCTCTGTTGAGAAAGGTCCATGTCAACGTCAAATCTAAATGAATCTTCTCTTGCCAGTTCTTCCAGATTTCCATCTGACCTTTGTAAATTTTGTATATTGTATATTATGATACTCATGCGACTCTAAGAGGTAACACAATAAGATCCAGTTGATATACAGGGATAATTATGCAAAGCCACTTGAAAGAGTTTTTCTTAATCTATAGGTAGAGCTGAGGAAGAAGGAGCACACCTTGGCTTCCTGTACCACACTTGTGGCAGGTTGAGGGGACTCTATGGCAGCTGGGGGAGGAAACGTTCGCATGGTGCCCTCCCGGGGAGATCGCACAATCTCGTTCTGTCTGTATAGCCGATGATGACGCAACTTGGACACCCAGGCATCAAAGATGTCTTGAGATTTTACCTAAAAAAGAGAGGACAGAGAACTGAACTTTGTCACCTGTTCATCTCAGTGTTAAAATGATGCTACTGACCCCTCACATCAGTGTTACCTTCAGGTGATAGATATGTTCCTCAGTGTCCAGATCAATGCGACGGGCTCTCTTTTTGATGGACATCACTGAGAGGCCAACATCAATGCTACCATGCAGTTTGCCTTTCTGGATCTGAGACAAGTGACAGACATTCATTTTTTAGGTCACTTCCTTAAATTGTTTTTTTATTTTTTTACTTTTTAAATTTTATTATATTCATGAAGATTTTTTTGTCTGTAATTAAAAACACACTGCTTTCACACAACTTAACTTTGAAGAAACCAAAGAATCAATTTTAAGACTTCAGTCTTCAGAGTTTTATCAAATAAAACTAAACCAACCAAACACTATAGGTTGTTAGGTGGATACTAAAGCTAATCTTTTTTCATAATAATCTGTTAATTCCCAATCATGACCACTGGCATTGGATCTATTTCATAATTGTACTGTAAAGATTTGATGGTTTCCAGCTTTTCATGATAGACAACTGACAGATAAACATCTTAGGGGTTTGGACTGTTGGTCAGTCAAGTGATTTCAGTCAGGTCCTGCTATCTGAGGTCAAATACACCAAATGATCAATACTGACTCCAGAAACCAACTTAATTAGTCAATATCTAAAACAACTCTTTTGTGCAGCCCAACAAATAGCACTGATGATCATTGATATAATTGTACTGAAACAATGTTAATACTGTTAATGTGCAGGATTTTCACAGTCCCATGTTAAATTCCATTTCCATCTTGTCTCAAAAAACCTCTGCAAAGTGACATGACCCTATACATTGTGAACTGTGTTGCAGATGTTTCTGCTGACTCACTGCCAAGCTGAACTGATGGCCAGGCTGCCCTGGTGCATATGTGCCTGTGGGTTTCAGTCAGGGTTACTTACATCAATGGGGGACTTTGAGTACTTCAGGATACCATTGTCCAGCACGAAAAAACGCTGCAGAAAAAAAAGCACAAAAATAATGTGTTATATAGATCATATTAGATCTGTTATATTACAGATTAAATACAAATTCAAAATTGTCCACAGTTTATTTTCTATGTATGCACTTGCCAGTCCTTAACAATACGGATGGGTTTCCACTGGGATGCAGGTATTTTGAGCGAAAAACTCCTAAGCTGATGCTGAAGCAAGGTACATGAAAAGGGGAACTTCTCCCAAGCTACAGTACTTTATTAGACAGCAAGCTGGTTAACATCTGGGAGGAGCTGTGTTTGAAAATGTCTCTTCCAGCAACAAAAGCTTTCACATTTCACTTTGCCTGTGGATCTTACCTTGTGCCACCCTTTCAGTGGCCATTTCCGCTTCTTCAACATAAAACCTTCATGTTTATCAGGCCTCTGGACGTTGCTTTGACCGATTTTCAGCCCCTCAATGATTTCCCAGCTGTCTGCCTCCTAGAGAGGAATATACAGCACTGTGTCAGAACAAATCCACTCACTCTTCCAGAAAAAGAAGAAGACAGGACATACACTCCCTGTAATAAAAAGAAAACATTCTTCTTTCATGCCCACAGTCTGACAGACAGGGGAAAACAAGAGGAATACACTTAACATTTCATTATTCCTGCCTTGCACTACACATTTAAAGAAATACTGCCCCATTCAAAGTCCTCCTGCTCTCTCAGCAATTCCACTCCATTAGCTTTATCCTGACTGTGCTCTTCCTGTTTCTAGTGGGTCTATAAATCAAAGTGACGCCTGTGGAGTAGAGGGACACCAGGGTCAGACAGGAGCAGGTAAGACATCATACTGTCTCCCAACTTGGGGGACACCAGGAATCATGGGTTGAAGCAAAATATCATCACCTTTCTTCAGTACTGCTCTGACATCATCCACACACTTAGTTATTTTGTGTGCAAGTTTGCAAGTTTTTTACTGGCATCCTTGCTTTTTCTGTAGCAGCCTCATCTACTGAGGGCTGAGTTAGCAAGGCTGCCCAGCCACACTGAAGGTAATTAGTTGACGGCGGTAATTAGGGTTCTTAGGTGAAAATGTGTTTTCTCTGGCATTAATTTGCTAAATAATTTATGTCTTGTTAAACAAAACTGAATTGTATTAATTGACTAAAATTGTGTTTTTCTTATAAAAAAGAAAGAATTGGTTCTGAAAAACAGTACTGTCCTACTCCATCTTGACTTTGCCTATTTATTATGTATGGGCAGTTAACATTTAATAAATGTTTACAAATGCATTCATGTGGGGATAAGCAGATTTGTTTTTGTCAGTGTTTCTTAATGTAGGCAGGTGTTACACCACCTCATGGTATTAATGTTGTCATGGACACGGGGTCAGTATGGGCACTCTGACTCATCTGCAGCAATGCAGACCCATATACAGCCATATACAGTCGTGACTTCCATTTTGTAAATAAAGTTCCCTAAAAATCAATGACATCACCATGTCTTTTAATTATTTCATCATTTTTCTCAGCATCGAATGCCAAATAACAGCCTGAAGCCCTGAAGCCCTGAAGCCCTTTACTGCACGACACAATCCAGTGACCTTCAAGACAGCTCTTTGGGTGTGTGACGACATCCAACCTTGGTTTACAGGACATTTAACAAAAGGAGACAGCAGCTTGTTTAATCTAATGACAAGGCAAACAGATCTGTCTGGTAATGAGGTCATGTTTCTCCACTGATGGTTTCAGTGGCCCCGGGACGGGGAGTAGCATGACTTCATTAGCAAAATATAAAGCTATCATATTGTAAAGGGTAGCAGTTTACTGATTGAACCCAAAGTGATTAGGTCATCATCAGTTCAAAAACTTCACTGTAAAATGTTGGCAGTAATATTATTAGTACATTAGTTCTCCACTGTAACAGCATCACAGCCTTATGCATGAGGAGCATGCAAACATCCCGTGTGTTATCTTCAGCATTACGACATTCAACTGGTTCTAAACTGACTAATCAATATCACACTAAATAAAGAATGACTTGTATTGCACATATTGCAATTCAGTGCTGGGCATCATTTTAAGATCTAAACCATGAGTCATGTTAATCAACAAATTCAATAACAACTTCAACATCCTTTCCTTCCACATACTGTAAATACATGACAACTTTATATGGTAATAACTGCTCCAATCAGAGAGTTTGCTTTTGTTCTTTGAACCTGAAAACACAACTGAATAAAGTCAAAGTGATTTCCTGCACTCTGCTCACATTCATTGATCTCACTGCAGAATAATTTAAAGCTGAATGAGACGGTCCCTCTTGGCAAGTTTACCCTTTTAATGAAGGATCTTGTGGCAGACTTAGTGAGAGGCTGTCTGCTTTTTTGTGTCAACGTTTAAAAAGGTTTGTTCCTCAAGTCTCTTCATTTGATATAAGATAACTGATTTCTGCCTTCGGATTTTTCTTTTCCAGCTCTCTTCTAAAAAAGTGAACGGTGAAATGATGTGTGCATGTAATCGGGATTGTCAGGGAAAACTGTCTTAACAGTCTTTCTGTGTCTCATATGCCAAGTCTTACGGGATCCACCACCTGCAGTGACACCCAGCAGTGTAGCACAGTAGCCTTTTTAATGCTGCAATGAATCAAACTATTACAGTTAAGGTCTCCCTGAGTTGAAGAAAGGACAAAGCATCATTGGGGACACCTTAAGCTAAATCAGCACTATAAATATCAGTACAACAGCCCACTTCTGATGACAAATTTCTCTTACACCTCTGCTTCTCACACAGACACTGATGTACAAGTAGAGCAAGAATCTCTGCTTAACTGCTGAAATACTGTACTGAATTTCCTAATGTGTTACACCATACACACCCAACCACATCCATTCAATATATGTTTTCAACCATTTCTGTTATTTACCTCATATGAAACTCAATCATGTAATAAGAGCAACACAATTCAAAATCTTTTGTAGTAACTTGTGAGTTTTAAATCTAAGGGGCTGATCACTGATTATCCATTATAAACAACATAGCGACCAGAACATGTAATTAGTACACAGAACAATACTGATCACAGTTTTGAGAAGACACCACTGAAAGTGACCATAATTGCATAAACTTTATTTTACCTTATCTTGTGATCAAAAGTTAGTTATCTCATTATATCAACATAACACATTTGTTTTAATATTAACAGGTTCATTATATTATTTTCAGTCATGATAATCAGATAAATATTTGCTTTTACAAGAAGGAAACTGTTCAATCATGTGGCTTTGTGTTCCCTACAACATACAAGCACTTTATGGTTACAAATGTAGAGTACAGTGTGCAGTTTTCTGTTGTACACTTACTATGCTTTACTCTCCTTGACAGAAAAACCATAACATACACCCACTTCATCTTCCACAATCACCACAGAACAATGATATTTCAGAAACTAATAACCACAGAGAATGGATTTCACTGCAGAGCCTGGCTGGCTCAGAAGTAGTTTGCCACATGGATGAAGAGTGAACACACGCTTTGTGGAGACACCACAGAGCAAAAGAACTTATCCTATAGAAGATCTTCTTTTTTCCTCCTCTGTTTTGAATTAGTCTATTGTGAGCTGAAAATGTCAATCTACTTTATTAGACACTGTGATAAGCTTTGGAATAAATACTGTGGAATTAACATTTTAAGAGTTGTAATACGGCAGGAACAAGAAAATACTGATTTGTGCAGTTGACAGGGCAAGTGCTCCATCATTTATTCATCTATCAATAAGCTGGTCATTACCTACGAAACAACCATCTGATCTTATTGCAAATGATAATGGCATAATTGAGTTATCTACTCTCATAAATCCACTGGACCTTCATCAATAAATATTTGCCACAAACACAACATAAAGTTCCATCTATTCCTCCTAATATCTCTGATCTGAAAACATCTTATTTAACCAGGAAATTATTGAAACAACAGGAGGAAAAACGGACAGTCACAGTGACATCCTCAAACATTAAGCAATGCTTTTATCCACAACTCTAAGTGTCTCTGTGTGTTTCTCTAACAGCGGTGGTGCCTCTAATTGCTTTCATGAGGCTCTGCAGACTGAACAGTAGTTGTCAGCAGTGGGGAAGGTGAAATCTATTGATTTTAAAATGGGGGATGGATCTCATGAAGGCTTTCCCTCATCAAAATGCCCAGTTCACATTTTTCTTAAAAACTGAGGACCAGTTGTGCTAGCTAAGGTCTTTCTTCAGCATCTATTGTGCTCCCTCACAAGATTCCCCAGGATGATGTACCATGCTGTATATACTTCGCAGTGGTTCCCCAACAACCTCATGCATAGAATACTCTAAGCAAAGAGTGCTGCACGACAATGTCATAAAGATTAATTCACGACTTTAATATTGTATGCATAACTTTACGTGACTTTGTGGTTATCATATATTACACTTTAACATTAATCTATTATTAGCTTTGTATTGTGGTTGTGCTAGAACCAGTCCATATTCCACCAACAAGGAGGGAAGTAAAGGTTAATGTTAATTGTCAATTGTGTTAATTATTCAGTTATCTTCAGTTGTCCAAGCCAAATAATGACTCATGACTCTTCTTGATGTTTGAAGTGGTTACATACAGTACGTGTATCCATGCCAAATGTGATTTGAGCCAACAAACTCCACTAATTCCCATTGGCCGTAGTTCCCAGCTGAAAAGTATCACACAAGTTATGTTTTTGGAAATTGAAACCATTACATCCATGTCAATAAAAATAAATAAGAACAATAAATATCAAATTAATCACTACCATTCAAACTCTCAAAAACCATATTACTTCTGACATTCACACAAATACTAAATCAGTATCCACATTTATCTCCAATATCTCCCACCCTTCTATCTCTCCCCAGGATTCAGCACATGAGAATAGTCATATAATATTATCTTGGCCTGCTGAATAACAGACCTGGGAAGTTAGAGGTGCACTGTTAGTCATCCCATAATTTTCTGTGTCTGTTCCTAACTATACACCGAATGTGAGCTATTAATTTAACAGTGAGGTTTCCAAACCAATTAGTGATTCCATAACACAGGATGGACTCTATAGTTGCTCTATAAAAGACTGACGTGATCTTCCTGCAGACACCAAACACTCTACCACAAACACTTTGAACTTGAGTGTGCCAGCTAAGACCCCATCAGTACACCAAGGCAGCTGTCTAATATAATTAAAGATAACTATGATCTCCAACTTCTCTGGATCAATAAAGTGGACATATTTGAATTAAGTTCAAACATGTCTTCATAGCTGCTGATCTTAGAATCCCTGGTAAGTAGACTAAAAATAAGTATCATCATCTGAAAATCTCACTACAGATTGACTGGGTTGGGAGCTGACACAATCGTTTAAGTACAATGTAAACACGAACGGTAAGCAAACACATCCTTGGGGAGCCCCTGTATTACTTACAGCCATATCGGGAAAAAATTAATCAATTTTGACTTGTTGAGACCTATTTGATAAAAATGAATAATAACACATAATCAAAAAACGATTCAAAAGGAAGATATGCTAAATGCCTGAGACAGCTGAACTCAATATAATAAAATCTGTAATTCTACTGTGTTTCTGAATCATATACTGCCACTAATTGTTACATCAAGTGTAATGTATATTTTACTGACCACTGCTGACACAAAACAGCTTAAAACTAAGAACTAATTCCCAATTTAAGTCTTGGGTGCTGCTGCTGATTCCCTCAATACTGACTATCTGGAGATCAAACAGGTGTATACAATTAAGAGGACCTACTAAACAAAGACTTAATTTGTTGCTATTGCTCCATCTGTTTCTTTGGACAGTATCTGATGTCATTAAAGAAAGAAAGTGCTGTTAGATAACCTCACTATGAGATTAACCTGACTTTAAGATTATGGAGCGTTTGGGAAATTAAAAGCCTTTTTATCAAAAGCCAAGTAGGCGACATTAAAGAAAGGAACAACGAGCAGACAGGCTGGAGGGGTTAACTGTCTGTCTCATCAAGCAGCAGGTCTTCAACTGCGCTTTTTGAAGACGTCCCATTTCTCACACCAGCTTCCTTTTCTCCTCAGAGAGCCATCTCCCCTGGACACAAGCTGGGCTCGAGCACAGCATACCAGAGCGTGCCACATGTTCAGAGGAGCACCCAGCCTCCACCTGTCCCTCATGAAATATTCATCACCCATTACCAGTGGAAAAGCGGTGACGTCAGAGATTCCAGTCTCGGAGTCTTGTTTCTGCGCGGCCACAGTGACGCAGCAGCTCAGTGAGGCAGGGAGAACTGGGGGCTTCAGATGAGCTTACAGCAGAGACTAAGTTTAAACAGTTATCCTGTGAACTGTGAAATGAGAGTGCTTCTCATTGTCTACCATGCATCTGCAAGGTTTTTATTTACTAACCAAGCAATTAGACTTGTTCTCTCATAGCTGATTAGTCAGTGAATCAGTCAATAGGGTCATGAAGGGTTGATAGTTAGATAATCTTTTTTGAATAGACTTTTTGCTGGAAATAAACTATTAGTCATTACTCATCACCAGGGGAAATTGTTCTACAGCAGTAGAAAACAGAGGAACTTGTATATGCACACACTTCTTTATATAATTAAAATGTATACTTCTGTCATTCTGAATGCCCAGGATGTAAAAATGATGTTGCTCTGTTCTATACACATATATGTATGTCTATCCTGCTGTGATAGTGTAGAATAAAAAAGCTGGATTCACATGATGTGGCTAAACAAATTAATTATATAAGGTAATACTGCCTCTCTGTTTTCTGTCTGCATTTTTAAGGATGATGTGTAGTTATAATATAAAATTATAGGAACTCTTAATGGACAAATGGTTTGCAGGTTTAATATTTAGGACCCATATGATGTAAGGCTGATTAAATTCTGCTGACATAATGTATGAGATTAATAACAAAAATGCAATTTCCCTCTTTAGTGAACAGAGGTTCCTACAAAGAAGGACGACACTGAAACTGCACTCCTGTTTGCACAGGAATCGTGTGATTCTGTGCCTGAATGGCAATAATTTATATGATTTTATAAAATCTGGATCCATCCCTAGGAAGAGTTTCTCCTTCTCTGGCCTGAAGATTACCTGCCGGCTGTCGCGCTGGGAAGAGGAAGAGGAGGAGGCGCTCTTGTGAACTGGTGTGGACATCTTGTTGACTGGCGTGGAGCTTCTCTCTTCAGAGCTCATAGTGCGGCCATGGGGGCCTCGCTGGTAGTGTTGGTGATGAGACATAGTGGGTACCAGTTGGCTCCGTAGACCTCCCTCAGCTATGGGCTCCACAGATGAGACACATCCTCACTGCTTGCTGTTTTTCTGAAAAACAAGGGTCAGAAGTTCACTTCATCCACTTCCTCATTATGTCCTAATAGTCTTGCTCATACCAAACATTGAGCCATAGTCATCAACACTTTGTCTGTTTTTATTATTTCAAATCAGTTTCAATATATTATTTTAAATCTCAAATGCCCTGAACTATTCTTTGTAGGATTACTATTGAGTCTTCTCAATGCATGTAATTTACTGCATAGAAATTTGGTTATGTTTGCCAACACACTACATTTACAGTAGCTGAGGTATGCTGCAAATCATGTCAAACCCAAACTGAACCTATACTACAGCTAAAGCGTATGATTACTGGTATTTTCATTGTATTGACTATCAGATATTGATTATGAATCAAGTTTGCACTGTGCCCTTAAACAGCAAATGGCACATCTTTGGATATCAAGGTACTGTTTACAGTTTACATACAACAAATGTAGCCCTGTCATTGTGGTCACTGCCCCCACTGTAGGAGACTAAGACCATCCTGCAGGACTGCAAATGTAACACAAAACATTTCACTACAGTAGTAATTAGCTGAGGATACCAAATCAGTACTATAGAGTGCATGTAACTCTATGTGTCATATACCAATAAAAGCTGGCAAAGCTTCCAGAACATCCTCACTATTGACAGCGCCATATTTTGAATATATATACTCTATTTAAAATGTCTGGTTAACCTTATGCTCACAAAGCATCAGGAGTACTCGTTTTCATCATTAGTTGTGGCACTCTGCTGCTCCATGCTGACACCCATAATACTGCCTGCAGTGTTGCTGTAATTGTCTGAGCTCACAGGAGGTCTCAGCACTGGCAAAACATATATTGATTTTATCGAGAGTAGAAAACAAAAAGATAACACACTCCAGTGAGTTTAGAATTGGGACACTAAGGATGCTACTTGGTCTTTACAAGGACAAAATATATTTTTGATCACATACTCGATTAATCATGTGACTTGAGATAACCTTTAGAATATGCACTGTTTTCATATAAGAGCATGTTAAGACATTCACTGTTTATTCCTCTTGGCTAGAACAATCTAATTGACTCAGAAAATTGGAAAACATAACTGTAAGGCACTTTTAACACTAGCCAAAAATAAATGTCTTGAGGTTTTAGAATATAATTTGATGAGATTATCTTGAGATTCTTGTTCTTTTTATTACTACTTTTATAATTACTATATGACTGCTAGATGGAACCAAAGACAAAACCTAGAAAGACTGGTTCATAAAACATGTGTGTGTTGCCACACATGTGACATGTTGTACGTTGTGCATAAGCATGGTATACAACTGTTGATCACCCTGTGGTTTTAACTACAGGATGCGTGTGATAAAGTCTCTCATGTGTCAGGGAAACTCCCTGACTCCACTAAGCAGCTCTGCACACTTCAGCAGTATGCACAAAGTCCACATCACATGCAACTATAAGGTGTATATAAGTTTTTCTCACTATACTCTGTGACATAATGCATTACCTAGCTCCTTACCCTTACCTCAACCAGCACAACTAAATGCCTAACCCTAAACTTCATCCTAACACTAACCACAACCTAAGTCTAGTCCTTAAAACCCAGTCATATGCCCAAAAATGCTCTTTGAACTTGTGAGGACCGGCAAACATGGCAAACAAGACCAAAATGTCCTATTAAGGACATTAAGGAAATAAACACAATGCATACACACACACACACACACACACGCACGCACGCACGCACACACACACACACGCACACACACACGCACACACACACACACACACACACACACACACACACACACTATAGTGTATAATTCAGATCCTTTAAAAACGTCATCATCCCTGCCCTGCCTTAAGCCATTAAGGATCTACTGTAGGACAAAGAGCTAAGTCCATTCCGATAACCTATTCCACTTAACCTATTTAATAGAGCTTCTCTCCTTGACCTAAACACAAGTGTGCAGCACTTTTGGTGAAAACTTCACTGTTTTAATAAACAGTTAATCTTTAAATGTACGGGCTTTGGCATAAAGATTTTAAAATATACTATAAGTAGAAGTGAAGTGAATACTAGCAACAGCGACAAAATTATAACCTTATGACAATGACAATCTGAATTATATGTTGTGAAATATATACACAAAAATACATACAAAACAACTTGACTTGTTGACTAAACTGGCCAGTTATTGATAGTAACTGTCATGAGCAACAGATAGTGTATAGGTAGTCCTAAATATAGCCAGCAAAGTGAACTTTCGGTTTGCAAGCAAAGTTGTTAGCTTCACTTTCTTAAAATATTACAGGCCAAGTTGTCTGCTTGACTCGTGTTTAAATGGACAGCAGTGTAGCTCCATACAAAGCCAGTTACCATGTTGGGTTAACATTCACTCAGACTCAGGACTTGATTAGTCATGAGCTTAATCTTCTAAATCCAGTCACCATGATTATGGTCCTCTAAGCAGGACACGCAGGCTCTGTCATCTGGAAGCTACAATGACACATCTTTAACACCTGACGATGAAATGTACAGTAAAAAACATGTCTCAGAGAGAAATGTAGCTGAATAAACACCTAGAAAGAAGTCAATCCTTATAATTAACTTAAAATTGATCTGATTTATTGGTTTTATGTCTTTTAATTTCTCTGCTGTAAGAAATGTAAGAATCAGCACCTTAATGTGATGGAGGGGATTGAGTGTCCCAGTGATTCTGGGAGCTGTGTTGAGGGCATAAGTCCCTGCTGGTGTTGACCAGAACAAAAGGAGGGAGCAGACTAACAGCAATTTGAGAGTAAAACGGAGCACAAGATCAACAGGTGGATTGGTGCAGCGCCAGCACTACTATGGGCATTGTACCAAACCATGTGGTTAAGAGGGAGCTAAACCGAAAGGCACAGCTCTCAATTTACCAGTCAATCTACATCCCAGCCCTTACCTATCACTGTGAAGTCTGGGTAGTGACCAAAATAATAAGATCAAGAATACAGGTTTCCACCATTAAGTGTCTAGGATCAGTCTGGAGCATTGAAAGTTGAGATTGTTCTGGCAATTCATCAGGATGTCTCCTGGGCGCCTGCCACTGGAGATATACCAGGCACATCCTACTAGTTGAGCCTGTGGGTCAGACCCAGAAGGTTTTACATATGTATTTCATCTGGCCTAGGAACATCTTGCGATCCCACATAAGAAGAAAAGAATTTTATAACTCATTCTGTAAACAGTCTGGGTTCAGATATTTGACTGTGGTGGCAAAGTTTCAGTACACCACTGAACAAAGAAGAACCCTCTGGTATAAAGGAGCAGTAGCACTACTATACTGTGTAATGCCTGAGGAAATTCCCCTTGTTTTCTCTTTAGAAGTTTCTAGAATGTGGCATCTCACTCTTTAACACCTCTGCACTGTTTAGACCAGATCCAACTGCTCCAAAAATGTGATTACATTTTGTCTGAATCTAAATCTAACAGCTGCTAATTGAAAGTAGATAAACAGTTCTTGTCTGTGTGACTGATGTGTATAATGTGAGGGCTCTTATTAGCTACTGAGTGGTACTGAGCAAGCAAAAGGAAAATGTTACAGAAGATTATGAGTAGATGTACCATATAGAGTGAGCCTTAAATGATGACATCCCCCATGGAAATTTTCTGTTGCCATAATCTACACACATGTTAACGAGAACTATAATATTATGACTGACTACTAGCCCCTACATGGTTATGTATGTTTATGTTTATGTGTAATAATGGAAAAAAGTGTACAAATAAATGTATGTTTTCACTCTCTCTGCGCTGTATACACACCCCATTCCCAGAAAAGTTGGGAGTTTTTCCAAAATGCAGTAAAATCTGGTGGAATTTAATTCCTGTAACACGCTCAAAGTTGGGACAAAGGCATGTTTCCACACCATTGTTTCATCACCTTTTAGTTACACTAGTTTAAATGAGCATACAAATGAGTCCAGCAAGAATATTTGCCCGTCCGTTCTTGCTGGATATAAGACTTCAGTCTATGGTTGCTATTGTCTGTTCTCCTCTACATGTGCCTGTGTCTACAAAGTCACCCTACTGTAGCAGAAGAAGGCTGGCATTGTCCCGCTGAAACACCAGCCCCCAAGGAAAAGGTAGTTCATTGATGGCAGCATATATCGCTCTAAAACCCCAATATATATCCCTCACATCCTTGGTACACATATGCAGCTCCATGCCATGGACACTGATGCACCTCCATACCGATATGCTGGTTTTCGCACCTTTGTGGGTCTGGTTCTTCTATGGGGCACGCAGAACCTGATGTAATGTGATGAAATATGAACTCATCTGACCACTAAATATGTTTCCACCGTCTTTAGGTCCATGTGGCATGAGCTCGGGGCAACAACTTTGCAGCACTTCTGCACAGAATTGATATATGGCTTCCTCCTTGCATTACTGATGCTGCTTTAGGAACCACACTTCTGCACTGAATGATAAGTTAACAATTAAAGGAAGAAAGAAAAAACAGATTTGTTATATTTTTGACCATTTTGGAATTGAAACACAGACTCAATCAGAGCCAAAGTAGTTAAGCAGAATCCAAAAAAAATTGATAAAATTCAAACAACACCCACATTTAATCCCGGTAGCATGACGGTTCTTATGTAACCCTGTCTTCACTTGTGGTTTCTGCCATTAGCCTTTATGCACTAACGTTTTCCTAGAATCCCTGATTCTTTGCATAATATTATGTGCTGTACATGCTCAAATAACTAAATTCTTTGCTATCTTGTAAAATATTGTTTTTGAATTGACTAACTCTCTTGAAGTTTGGCACCAAGTGGTGAGCAACAACCCCACTACTGCCGTTAGTGGATGCTCCTTTTATACCCAGTCATGAAGTGTTTGGACAACTTTGGAAAGCTGCATTTATTCAGCATGCAGCTTCTTTGTGCTGATGTAGCTACAAAGAAATCATTATAGAAGTCAGCCTATCTGCTGCCTAATTTCCTCATAACCATTTAGAGTTAACAGTTGTGTTGCTCTATGTCAATGAAGTTTTTCAAGAAAATACTTGCCTTTCCCAGCTTTCTCTTTGACCTTAAAGTTCACTCTCTGCTCAATCATACATAAAATAAGTTCTGTCGGTCTCATTTCATATTCTAGAAAAGAAACTAAATTTGTTGGGGTGGGTTTTTCTAAAT
>OMLM01002214.1:82898-96545 GCA_900302695.1 Helostoma temminkii | reverse complement strand
GTGGAATATCATGTCTCATAAGGTAATGTCCTCTGAAGTGAAATGAAATCCAGTTTGTTGTGTATTAGGTAATAATAAAAAAACAATCCTTTGTAAAATGATTGTATTAATTAAAATATTATTAATGATTATAATAATATGAGTCTCCTTTTAGCACGTCCACTGACCTCCTCACAGATGACATGGTGTGTTCTCCCAGGATGTCCTGACACAATGAATTCATCTTGTCCAGGTAACCAGCATGTTACCTTACACCTTGCACCTTACAGTTTAAACTGAATCCTCAGTGCCTGTTGCCAAGTCTTGATGCAGGTGTTTTGCAGTCAAGGTTTTTGCTCCACCTGCCTACTCGAAAAACTGGTTGCAGCCCTGGTAAGGTTCTTTTCTGCCACAACCACAACTTTAAACTCTTAAACTATGTTTACAATGGTGTCTCAATCAACCATTATGTTTTGTAGATGTAGACAGAAAGAGGATACATATGTTGATTTCTCTGCAAGGAACACAAGGGAGAGTTGGCTGAGTTTGCCATAACTACCAGGGTTAGGAGTGTTGTCCAGTTTTACTGGGATTACTCAGATAACATAGTCATTCCCATTAGCTTTATCTAGTTGGCACATGCTAACAAAACAACAGTATATTTCAAAAATAATGAAGTACAATAGCTCGTAGATATTAGTTTTGTTTTTTAATCGAGTTCTAAAACATCCTTACTTTACAGAAGCTGACTTTATGAAAGTACGTGACTTCACCCAGTTCTCGCGGGAAACAAGACGAGTTTACGGTTGCGTCCTAATGCCAAAAAATAAAAAATAAAAATAAATAAATAAAATAAAATAAAAAATAACGAAAATAACCTATTGAGAAAATTCTGCAATAGTGATGAATTGTGTTTTAGATGACATTTTCTTCCACTACCTGCTAGCACTGTACCTGCTTAGGTTAGTTGTCAACGGGGGCTCTTTCTTCAACGGTACGTTACCAAGGTTACAGACTTTACCCATAGTCATAAAATGTTAGTAAAATGTTGGCTAGTGTTAGTTAGCAATTTAACTGTGTTAATTAATGCTAATAGTTAAAACGCTTTGGGCACATTGAAGCTGTGTAGACTTGCGAACACAGTGATGGTGAATGCATCCGTAACATAAATACTTCAAGTGTCTAACGACATTATGCCAACCATACGTCATAGTGCCCCAGATACAAACAGCCACAAAACAAAATCCTCATACACAACCGTAAACTATTATACTGACTATAGAAATACAGATGGGTTAGTGTTAGACATGCAGTTTCTGTTTCTATGATTGAATTGGCGAAGTGACCACTTATCTTTGTAGCTGTATAGGTAGTCGTTAGCATGTGGTGCCTCAGTAGCATGGTATCTTGGTAACTGGTGCACTCCAGGGATTTTTACACACACTGGAGTTTATATTACATATATTTTATGTGCAACAGTAACTTGATAGACTGGTGACAAGCTAGGAGAACCATAAACTGTTCTCATTAGTCTGCGACTGTCTCAGAAATGCTTCAGTATCAAAACTCTCAGATGATCAAATTTAAGGTTTCCCCTGTGTCACACTTTGTCATTGCCACAATAACACTGACAATGTTCAACAGCATGAATTATTACACCATACACTGTGCATTTGAAATGTAGGTATTAAACGCTGTGTATTGTGTCTTTTAAGTCGACACACTAAACTTAATTTCTATGTTTTGTTTGACTTGATATGTTCCCAGGAGTGAGTTTTATGTTTCCTGTGGAGCGGTAAGCTCAGGGTGTGGATGCTCGTCTGTATTCACACTCCAAACTGTGGAGTGTATCCCCATCTAGCGTTACAATGCTACATCTGCACCAAGAGTCATCATCGTGTGAAGGAATTGGATTTTCTGTCGTTCGCAAGTAAAAGTCGCTGTTACATAAGCGCATTGTGTAGAGCTCCGTAGATTATACATTTACCAGTGTCTGGGGGTTGTGAAATCAGCGCATTGTTATGTGGCATCATCTGTTACATATGTTATAAACAGACCACAGTCATTCACTTTGATGACTCCTGTCAGCCTGCAGGGCTATGAAAGCTTTCTCAGGGAATGTATGGGAATTCGTAACGTTTGGCGCTATTGCAGCATGTTTTCATCATTTATTTCAACTTATTTTATGGAATCTGCACATTTAAATAGCAGAGAATTAGCTGTTTCTGAAAGTAATGTTCATCCCCAACATTAATGCACCACGGTGTCGTTATACATTATCCATTTTCCATGTTTTCGATATTGTGCGTGCGGTGAAGATGATAGGTGTATTTATCCTATGTGTCTTCCTCAGCAGAGCACATCTCTAAGGAGGGCAAGCGGTTCAAATAGCCAGGGGGCTGACTGCTAAAGCAACCCTGAGCTCCTGTCTGTGTGACGAAGCGAGCGTCAGCGGGGCACAGCCAACCACAGCTAGCGTCATTTCCACAAGACCCATACCACGGTGATGCTCGATAGGAGCTCTGTGTGATTTCTAATGCATATGATAGTGTACGCGAGTCTTAATTTGCTACCAGACTGATCACCTTACCTTTGCTTTAATGATCTTAACATAAGTAATTGGTGTGGAGATGCTGTGGAGGAATATACTGATGCGCAAAGGGAGGAAACTGGGTATGCCAGAGCTCCAGGGATGTTCCCAGAATAACGCATCTTGGAAGTTGTGGTATTCAAATGGTTCTACACTTTAACCATCAGGAAAGGCTCATAGATGATATTTCTCTGCACGACTTCATGGATTTGGTTCACTGAGGACCATATGAAGAACAGACATGGCAGTGGCAAATATGGTGTTCTCTGACGTGGAAAGTTTTCTGGACTCGCATCCTGAGTTATTCGAGGATTACTTGAATAGAAAGGGGAATTATAGCGTAGTGGAGAAATGGCTCAAGAACCACCAGGCGACTAAAAGCCCGGCGGCGGCAGCTCCCGCCGAGCCGAGAGAAGAGAAGAGCAACGCATGTAAGGACAGTTGGGCAAGCAAATGTGATGGTCTGCAACGGAGAGCCTCACAGAAGGAGCTGCGCAAAACTTTCGCCAGATCGAAGGCCATTAATGTCAACAGGACATACGACGAACATGTTAATTCCAGGGCCCAGGAGCCGCTGACAAGCATGAGGAGGAGAGCCCTCCTGAGGAAAGCGAGCTCTCTGCCCCCGACCACTGCGCACATACTGAGCGCACTGCTGGAGTCCAGAGTCAACATCCCCCAGTATCCGTCCACAGCCGTGGATTTTAAATATTACCTCAAAGAACATAACGAAAGAGAGTTTTTCCTGGAACTTGTAAAAGACATATCTAACGACTTGGATCTAACGAGTCTAAGCTACAAAATCCTTGTGTTTGTTTGTATTATGGTCGATGCAGACCGGTGCTCCTTGTTTTTAGTAGAGGGAACGGGCAACAAGAAGACTCTAGTGTCCAAATTCTTTGATGTGCACGCAGGCACCACAGTTTTACCCTCAATGAATTCAGATGAGGTTCAAGTGCCGTGGGGGAAAGGAATTATTGGATATGTGGCAGAGCACGGAGAGACGGTGAACATTCCGGACGCTTATCAGGTGCCAGGCCCACTTTGCGCATGCATGCATGTGTGCCTTTGCATGAATAACAAAGACGAGACTGGACCGAGGAGCCAGACAATTTTCTTTCACTGTCTCATTTGACCAGTTAAAGTTAATTTATCCTCAATGAAACCATATAACACAGTCTCAGAGCACGGAAAGCAACACCAACAGTCAGTTGGACAAACTTGTTTCACAGGTTAACACAAAACACTTTGAATATTAACAATAAAGCAATAAAACTAACAAATCTAGAGAGCTACAGTCTCTGTAGTTTTTTACATTGAGTTTAAAGCATGACAATACTATTACGATTACATTAAAGCCTCAAGACACTAAATTGTTTAAAATGTTATTCTTTCAGAGTAATAGTACAAGTCAACCTCTTCTTGGCTGATCAAACATTCACAGTATGAACAAGTAATAGAAATAGTAAAATTCCAGTTACTGTCCAAACATCACAGCTGTTTAAAAGCTGTTTCATTATATACTCTGGTCTGTATGACTTCTATTCCTGATGAGTTATACTCATTACTGCACAGTCATCAGTGAGCAAACTGTTTTGTTAGAGTAACAACTTATTTGTCTTTATTTGATACTGTCCCTATGGATTGCAGGATCGTCGGTTCAGTGATGAAATTGACAAGCTGACAGGGTACAAAACCAAGTCACTGTTGTGCATGCCCATTCGCAATAGTGATGGAGAGATCATTGGAGTTGCTCAGGCCATCAACAAGACTTCAAGTGGAGAACTCTTCACCGAAGATGACGAAAAGGTAACTTCATCCTCATCCCACATGCTACAATAATATTTAACCATGCAACAAAATGTATTCTGCTATTTGTCATTCATGTATAAATAGAATATATAGCATTTGTATGTGTAAAGTGACAATGTATAGTGTAAAGGTTTTTAATACAATAGCAAAACATAAATGAGATCATAAATGCCCATTTTGTTGATCTTTTTTTAACATAAAAGCATAACTGTATTACTACATAGTTAGCCATGTGTTGCAGGGACAGCAGTGTCAGTTGGTTACTAGTCCACACAGCAATAAGATGTACAGATATGGAGGATATTCAGATGATGAATCACACTGATACAGCCATGATGTTGGCATTTGTCAGTCTGTGTGTCATTTCTCTACAAATTAATTATCTGTACATCTATCTTGTTAATTGGCACTAAATTAGGTACAGACATTCATGGTCCTATGATGTGGTATTCCCTGCTGCTTTGGTAATCTCCCGACTTTCCATCTAGAACCACCAATTGGTTGTCAGCTGTTGAATGAATTGCGATGAACTTTGGTACAACGATTGATATCCCCTCACTAAATAACCTGTAATAACATAGGAGATGCAATTAGGATTTATTTTTTAAAGAATGAATCCATCTCATTTGTCTAATGTGAAGTAGGTTGACCTTAGAGTGTCAGAGCTCATGTTTCCAGTCGGTTCATAATTTGTCTGTCATCAACCTTCAATTTTCCTTAGGGCCAGGACCTTTTTGTGACACCACAGAGAATAACAACTTCATATGGTTGTTCAGAATGTCTAATTGTCAGTGCATTACTTGTGTGCTGTGTAGGACCTCATTTGTGTCTTTGTTTAATTTAATTTTTATGTAGATTTCACAATTTAAGTAATTTTGAATGCATTAAATGCACAATGGGCAACACATCAGCACTCAGGACTACAGCACTACAGGATGAGCACCAAGATTTTACTGTTTTGTGAATCAGTTTGACCTGTAAACAGACAGTCAAGTTGGCAGTTGCAGCAGACAGACACAGATGTTGAATGAATATATATATAAGTAAGTCAAGACAACAGGGCATACACTAAATCAGTCTTCTGTTTTTGAATGATTGTCTAATCACCTTATTATCACCTTTAGAAAGGCACAAAGAGCAGCTGTTTGTCCATTGGCATACTTGAATAGAAAGGCAGTGACAAACACATGCACTGAGTTGCTCTCTTATTGCGGCTTTGAGCGCCTTAAGGGTAGAAAAGATGAAACACTAAAGCACAATGCTAGTTGTGCTTTTATTTTAGAGTTAGATTACGTCGTTTCAAATGACTGTAGCTTTTTAATTATTGTATGTTTGTCAAAATTACATCTCTAGGTTTTATCTGTTATGAATAACAGATGCAAATTAGGAATTCTTTTTACTTTCCCTTGTTTTGAGTACATTTCACATTGCATTACCATCACACTAATGCCTGGGAAGACTTCAGCTGAATTAGTAATGAAATGCAATGCGAGCATCACACACAGCTCCCTGCACAATACAGCTGCAGCTCTGCTTTTATGGAAGACCCTGTAAAAAGTTTCAAAGCTTTAATGATGCTACAAAAGCAAATAATAGCAGATGACATTAGAGACTTAATATGCCTTTATTAAAACAAGTGTGCTTCACTATACTGAAACCTTATTTAAATGCATTATGGTATACAATATTTATCCCATACTGCCTTAGTTGTTATCTGTTGAATTGGGTTATGGAGGACAGGATCATGGTACAACCCATGTATAATTGCACTGTCTCATTATGTTCTGTAAAGGAATATAGCTACTGACATAATTTAAGTGTATGACCTGAACTAAACATGCTATCTCTGTTGCATTGTTGTCTTTGTTTATAGTAGCATTCCTTTAACTTGCATGCCATTTAATCCAGTTTACATACATGTATTATTCACAAGTAGACATTTTGTGGATGACTATCCTGTGAAAGTTGCATAAAATTATCATTAAAGCAAACATATGTTAAATGGAGCAAAATCAAAAAAAGAAATAACAAACAAGGCGTCAGTACAGTATGTCAATTCCAACATCTGAGTAGACATGTCTCGGAACAAGAAAAAAATGAACAAGAACAGATACAGCTAAATATATGGCGGATAGTGATTATTGTTTGCCTTGAACATAGGTATGTATCTGCATGTAGAGCAGCACTGAAGTGTGATTATTTGAGTTAGGCGAATGTGTATGTACAACGGATACACCTTACATAACAGTCTAAGTTTGTGACTGTTCACTTTAACCAATTAATCTGAGAAATACAGAACATTATTTTTAAGGCTAACAAGGCAAAAGATCAAGTGTCAAGTGAGTCTCAGTGATCTTGTTTGAGTGTTTGATAGGCATCAGCGCACCCATTGGTATCACTTCTCCATCTCACTGTAAAGCCATGAGTGACAAAGAGTAAAAAATCTTGCTCTATTAGTTTGATTTGCTGTATTTATTTTGAACTCACTGCCCATGGAGCAGTTCCTTGGAGAAGATCATTATACTGTAAGGGCTAAGATTTGTAACCATTCAATAAACAGTGCAAACGATTTTCCTTTTTGAGCCAGTACAGGATTTTAATGTTTTTCAGGTTGCCTCAGCCTTCAAGGATTTTACACGTCTATACGCTTGCATGTACTTTTGAAAAAAAAAAAGAGGTCCCAACTTTACACCCATTTTAAAGATATGGCCTGTACTGTATGTGTCAAAGATAAAGAGTGAAACTGTAAAACCTGTAACTCCATCACCACCTTATTCAAGAACCAGATTCCATCAGTGTGAAACATCTCTGCTTGTTCTTGGTGCATTTTGCCCTCAGCAAATAAAATGCATGCTCACTTGGATTCGGGTCAGATTGATTTGGCCTTGGGTTGACTTGATTAACTTGCCCATTGCTGAAAATTTCATCTCTTTGTGCGAAAGAATGCCCTGTTCAGGTCAAGATCATCAAAAGGGTGTCAAAAACAGGAATATCACATTTGAGTGTGCCAAAAATATTTCTAAAAAAATCTGTACAGTTTTGTAACCGCATCTTACATATGACACAAAGACAAACTTGACACCAGACTTTGGAGAAAGGAGGGAACTTTTCATGATCCAAAGCATACTATGTCATCTCTGAACCACTGTGGAGGTAGTGTGATGGTGTGGTCATGTATACCTGCAAAAAGAACTGGTTCCCTTACATTTATTGATAATGTGTCAGGATGCATTCCTTAGTATTTGGAGGTATATAATTCACTCATATTCAGCCAAATGCTTCAAAAATCGTCAGATGGTACTTGATAGGGCACAGTTATCTAAAGAGTACAATAAGGCAAGCTACCCATGACTTCTTTAAAGCATAGAAGTGGAATATTCTGCAGTGGCCAAAGGCAATCGCCTGACCTGAGTCAAACTGACTATATATTTCACTTGCTGATGGCAAAAGGCTTCAGGAACTGAAGTTTTGCAGTAAAGGCCAGGCAGAGCATCACCAGGGGACAGCATCTAGCAATTTCTAAAGGTCTAAAGGATTTGCAACCAAGTACTAAAACTGACAGTTTTATTTATGAATATGTTAGTTTATAACAATAAGCCCTTAAAATATGGGTCTGTCTATAAAAATTGTTGTAATTCCTGCAATGTTCATCATGTGTTATTGACCAACCCCTGAAAGTGAAGCTGACAGACTATACTTAAATAAATCTTGTATATTTTATTTTGGATCTATTGTGGTGGCATTCAGAGTCAAAATGAAAATTATGTGACAGTTGAAGTACTTTCTGACTTTCTGTTTTTGTATATCTGACATGGTTTGAGTTTTGCTTCTTAAATTATTGAGTGGAATATACTGAAAGGTTACCTTTAATCATTACATTTCCAGATCTTTTATATCTGTTAGTAAACATGAAATTAATTGTCTAAATAAACTTTAATCAAATTGTGACCTTAATTTCACTGTAAATTGCGCCTTAGTCTCACGTGACCTGCTGCTTAAGTAATATATATTATAATAATATAATATAACAAATATTTTGTGCACATTTTATTTCCTGAGTTGTTTTTCTTAGAATTCGGCTCTGTGTTGTTGTCTTCAAGTCAATAACTGCAGTTTATTTTAACCATGATTATTGTAAATTATTGACAGAAAGCACACTCAGCCTTTGTTACTGTTCTTTTGTCCCTTATTACCCATAACAATTTATCATTTGAAGAACTGGCATATTTCTTTTTTAGATTTTGTGTGAACTTATCACAAAGTACAAGACCACCCCAAAAGAATAATTGTATTGTGAAAGGTGTTATAAATGTAGAAAATGAGTTTCAAGCATTGTTAATGGCCACAAGAATGGCAGTTGGAAAGACTTACTGTGACCTGGTGTTTGCTTCGGGCGATTTTCATGTACCTGCAATGTGTAGAACAGTTTAATTATTTATGGATAGTAGCTATTGAACAGTGCTCCTGGTACAGTGTTTACTAGGTGTGTTGTATTGTACCCATAAATTACTGAAAGTCAATTCAGTACATTTCACTTCTGATTTGTACATGTTATGGTTGCACACTTTAGTAAGGAAGGAATCAGGATAATTTATTGCTATTTCTTTTAATTTTGTTATTACATGTTATTTATGTTACTATGCAGATTTTCATCTTGGAAGTTTATAGTATGACAGCGAATTACTAAAATTTCTTCAACTGTAGAATCCTCCTTCATAAATATTTGATGTTACATTCAAAAGAAGCAATCATTGCGAAGTGTATTTTCAAAACTGCTGTGTGCTTTGCTGACACAGACCTAGGAAATCCCATGTGGGAAGAGAGAGAGAGAATCAAGAGCATCGTGTTTTTCCCAAGAACAGTTCTTGGCAAAACAAAAATACCTTCATCTTACCCCATGTGCTAAGTATGCACAGTTTTTTAATCAACTGGTAGTTGTTATTCTCATAAAGGGAGAGTCAAAGTGGAAAGTGGAAAGTGCTGCTTATGTAATTTGCCTCAGCTGCCTCATATGAAATTTCACTTGTGGAAAATGAAGACAGTAAGGTTTGAACAGCATACTGTCCCTAAGGTGTGTACCGGTTAGTTTAATTATTAAATCACTATTCACCGGTCAGTCCACAGGTCTGTAGACAAAAATGACTTGTTGGTAATACAACTATATATAATGGCTTTTCTTAGGTCTGACTGTTCATTCCATTTGCAGATCTATAACCAAATCCCCATAGTTCAGCTTGGTAATGAATCTGCTCCTGCTGGGATATTGATGGCTACTGCCTTTCTGGAAGATCATTATTAGACAATTCCATAGGACAGCTCAGAAATAGCCTGTATGAGCTTAGTGCTCAGTTTGATCTATTTCTGTGTCTGAAAACAGTTGCATAAGGCGCTTGATTATGTGTAATGACTGAATGAAGTGCATAAAATGAATTTACTAATTAGCATGACAGAGTAATATTTCATATCACATTGTAATTAGAATGTTTGTAAATTAGCGATTTAATTTGCACTTAGTGTCAGTCTAAACGGTATCATAATATGCACATCAGTGCGACATACTAGCACGGAAGAATTCTGTTTGCATTTCTACTAAGCACAATACTATAACTCACTGGAGGATTAAAACACAATAAAGCCAAGTGGTTTATTTCTATAGTGGTCCTCAAAAATACAGGAGACAACACAAAACTTAGTTGAAGTTAAGCTCTTTCTGTTGATGTCTGATGGTTTACACATTTCTGGGATTTGTTGCCTGTTTTATATTTACAAACCTATGTATGTATATTTCTATCACTCCACCACTGTATGTACATGTTTGTCGCTGGAGTCTGTCTTTATCTTTAACAATCCAGTCTTGCTGTAGCCAGCATGCAGTTTAAATTCAGATGACCCCACTAAATTAAAGATAAGTTGCTAACAGAGGAGGCCTCTTTGATTTTAAAGAGAGGTTCTAGCAATTAGATCAGGGTTTCTCTAGTATGTGATACAGTTTTAGGTCCACAATTATCCTGACTCTCGCACGACAAGTTGACAAGCTGTCGTGCAAATTTAATGATTAAATGTAAGAACAGGGAGGAGAGTGCCCGATTTATTATACTGCAATAGTAATATGTTTTAAATACATGTTATGTTTTCCGCTTGAGTATTTCAGCATTTCCTCTACCTGCACATTACATCACCTTCATGGGGGCCCTAACTCAAAGCTCTAAATCTGTCATCTACCTAAAGAAACATTTTTGAGTAGGTCTCAGGTACAAGCCTAACATTTTCAACAGTGTTATAGGATGGTGTTATTCACATGTTCATTTGTGACTGATAACTGTTACATTATTGTTCATGAAAGGTGAAGGAGATATGCCTGTATCAGCAGCCACAGCTGAGTAACTTCCCATTCATGTATTGTTGTAGTGTTCTCACCCTCAGGTCACACTGAAGGCTGGTAAACATCAATGGGTTTGTTGTACTGATTGTATTGTTTACATAGCAGCCAGATGCTAAAGATAAATAAACAAACAAAGAGACAGACCTAACCTAAATTCTATTGATTCCATGTTATAGGTTATATTGTGGGGTAGCTGTATAGAATTCAACTTGTGTATTCACATCCCAGCTGCCTCACTTAGTAGCATGTAATTTCTTAACAATGTGTTGCATATTGTGTTAATTATGACTCAACAGGGGTGGGGAAAAGAGAAATGTAGTTCGATCCCAAAGTGGTGAGACATTGATTCAATTTCAGGATACATATTATCTATAGTCATTAGGCCACATGAAGTGATTACATTATTTATGTGAAGAAAATACGAGGAAAATAATGAATTTATGTTATTGCCCAAGGCACAAGGCTGTCAGACTCGCCAGTCAAAAGGTAAAATGTCAGTTGAATTGATTTATTTGTGCTAGGAAGTAATAATTTCTTATTTGTTCCAATTGCTAAGCTTTTTCTTGGGTGAAAACATTGTTCATTTGTTTCCTTTGTGGTTTTTTTGCTTTGTTTTTTGTTTGTTTGTTTTGTTTTTCTTTTTCTCCAAATTGCTGAAAGTTCATAGCTAGTTCTAAAACTACAAAACAAAAAAATTAAAAGTGCCCTGTGGAGTTTATTTGTAAACAACCCAAACGTTGTTCTTGAATGGAGTCTTTCTTACCAGTGCACATTGTATGTACCTTTAAGGTCTAAAAAGCTTGTTGAATGCATTTCATTCCCGATAAAACATTTCCAAATAAAGATTATTTAAATCCTAAACCTAACCTTAAAACTACAACATGCGGTCTTGTCTTGTCATGCAGTTTTGACCTCCTTTCTTGGCTCATTGCTGTGCTTCGTTGCACAGAATTGCTTCTGTAAATGAACAGAATAGCATGAAATCATTGGCAGGTCACCCACACAAACAGAAACAAACAAAACAAGGAGACACACACATACAAAAAGATAAACACAACTAGTGCTATGAGTTGGCAAAAACTTAATAGTTCCTGTCTTGCTTGAAATGAGAACTCACGCTTGGATCTACTCTTTCCACAGATTTTGTTGCTAGAACGATGTGCGGGCTATAGCAACAACAATTAGTATTAATGGGGCAACAAAATTTGTATGTAATCTGAAAACATGAAATGAACTCTAAATTTCTTAGAAAATGTGTAAAATATTAGTTATTGCAACTTTAAGTTGTAGATTTCTAATTTTTTGGAATGTTCATTCTGTTTACAGGTGCTGCAAATGTACCTACCGTTCTGTGGTATTGCAATCTCCAATGCCCAGTTGTTTGCTGCATCAAGGAAGGAGTATGACAGGAGTCGGGTAAGGGCCACAGGGACAACCGGGGTAATAACCCCTCTATTCATAGGATCAGCATTACTTCCTCCCCCCAATGCTGACACTGAGGCTGAGTATTGATCAGTCCCACTTGCTGCGACTGCAGTAGGCACCCCAGAGCTGCATGCAGCCCTGCGTGGACATTTTCTCTATATCTGTAGAGGGGGAAGAGCCTCTGTCCAGGCGAGGGTCTGGTCCATGATCTAAATCTCTTGAAGGGAATGTTAAGAGATGCACTAACTCGTGTCACACATTGATCTGTAATGGAACAGAACATGATAAGAAAGCATTTCAGTGAATAGAAGAGAGAAATGAGGAGAGATCTCTTTACACCATATGATTTTTATGTGCATGTGTATTAAATTGGATTGGCACAGACTTAGATGAAGGGCCTAATTTACTTTTATTGGAGAAACTAATCATGTTATATTGTCCTGTTGGTTTATGGTTTAAGGATCATAATAATAATAATCATGTTAGAACAGCTGAGTGAGGCAGAATATTATTTAAAGGTTCTACCAATAGTGACACATTTCTTATTTAGTGGGTTTAACAGTACCTATTGGTTCAGATTGTTAAGTGAATAAAAGCAGTGGAATCTTTTATCTTCTATCTGTTGCTGATGTTCAGGCACTCTTAGAGGTGGTCAATGACCTGTTTGAGGAGCAGACTGACCTGGAGAAGATTGTCAGGAAGATCATGCACCGTGCCCAGACACTGTTAAAGTGTGAGCGCTGCTCTGTTCAATTGCTGGAGGACATTGAGTCACCGGTACTGTTTTTCTATCTGCTGTCCCTGTGAATGTCTGTCTATCTGCATATTTGTGCATCTGAATGTTCTGTTCTGTTATTTTTGTCTATCTCTACTTTTATCAGAAAATACTTATTTTTCCCACAAGGTTAATAATATCTTCAATTTCAACTCTCTCAGGTGGTAAAGTTTACGAAGTCATTTGAACTACTGTCTCCTAAGTGTAGTGCGGACACTGAAAGCAGGTATGCATGGTGTTTCAGTTCTAAAATGTACTTTGTACTTCCATAACATCTGGCTGGATGAAAAATATTGTTTTACCTTAAATTTTCCTTCTTCTCACATGAGTTACGTTTTCATTAAATTGCCATATTTCTACCTTTGTTTGCCATTGGCACTGCAGCACCTGTAAATTCTGCACATACACTGTAGCCTTGTTTGAATCTGTAAGCTTCCATCAAGGACAACACAAGAGAAGTATAAGAACTGCATATTCTGTAGTGCTGTGGGAGTAATATACAAGTCCTGAATAGAAGTCATATGGTAGGAGTCCTACTTAATTGGGTTTCGCTGCTTCTCTCTACTGTTAGGCATGGCTGAGTGGAGAAACAGAGGCTTAATATTGTATGGGATGTTCATGGATAAAAACCAATGCTGAATGGAAGACAAATTATCCCCCAAGTCCTGTACTTGCAATAACTGT
>OMLM01002214.1:63561-77371 GCA_900302695.1 Helostoma temminkii | reverse complement strand
TTATCTACAAAGAGAGATCAGCACTTTTCGCATGCGAAAAGTGCTGATCTCTCTTTGTAGATAACCTTCTCACAAAGGTTTTATTGAAAATTAATGAGAGGCAGTGAAAAGCAATCTCTCATCTGCCCTGCAGTATGTAGCCATTCAGCACTAAGTCCTTAGATTACAATAGGGAGCTTTCAGGTACATTATAGTAGTTAGCACCACTCTGCTTCTAGATAGGGAAAGTAGAGAACAGAGAGATAGAGCAGTTAAATCAAAGATACAGAATGAACTAATATGCAGATATATTGCTTCTGGCAGCACTGAATAAACATGAGTTTTATGATCAAATAAACAACTGCAGGTCCGTGCAAGGTATTTCTCTTAGGAAATGAAGGGAACATGTGATGGAATTAAGGCTGGCATTGCTGCTCTTGTAGACTGTTCTAGAGGCAAATGTTAACTTCCTCATCTGGAAGAGCTACTGAAAGGCAGTAATGTGAATAGGCAGGATTATCAGCCATAGCCATAGTGGTTCCTTTCCTAGAGCCCTACAGGTTATTCTAATGGTTTAAAAGATACCTTGAGTGCAATTATGTCATTGTTTTGCAGGTTCTGTCTTACCATGCTACTTGCTCCAAGACTGAAGTCGACAAATTCAAGGTAACAGTTATTGTCTTTATATTTGTGTCAGCAAACCTATTTGTATCTCTCAAGAGTGGTGAGGGGATTCAGTTTTTTAAAATCTGAGCTTAAAGCAGATATTAAAGTCACAACTCAAGACATTGCTTATTCTATAAGCTGTGCCCTTTAACAGGACTAACGTTGCCTGATTTGTCTTTTCCCTCTTTGTCATAAAATTGCATTGTTGTCTAAAAGTTATTAAAAAATGATGTGTTTCTTCATTATGTTGAACATTTATTTTGAGGCACTTCCACATACAGAACCAGTCTGAAGTTTAGGGCGCGCATAGGAATTACCACATCTTTTATGAAAAGATACATGTCTTCAGCTGTGTTACTATCATTGCAGGGTTTTCTAATATCAGTTATCATTTTAATTAATAAACTTGCATTAGCAAACATAACATGCTACTGGAAGACAGTAATAATGTTTTCTGATTATAGCCTTATTATGTTTAAGTAAATATTCTTTTTAAAAAACTGCAGTTTCCATCTACAGTATCAACAATGTCTACAATGTATTTCTGATCAATACAATGTTGTGTTTTTCTTTCAAAACAGGTAGTGTACTTGTGTACTTGCTAGAGAACCAAAATGTGTATTAAAGGTAGCATACACTCAATATGCACTAGCAAGCATACATGGAAGTCAGCAATATTTATATATGTTTTGTGAGGAATGGAAGACATAATGATGTTAAATTTTGTTTTTATTATGTTTGAAAGAAAAGTTTACAGGGCACCTTTAATCTGCAAGTAAAAATAGTCCCCAACCAATGTGATATTTATTCCTATTTGAGTGAGGTTCTAACTACAGTACCTATTTGTTTCAGGCACAAATGCCTAATTTTGTTTAATTTTAAATATGAAGTTAAGAAGCTTAAAAATGAATGAATAGGCTTGAATAGCTTGAATAGACCCGAATGTCACAGACAGACTAGGCACGTTGGATGGTACAGTGGTGACACACTTAATTATTACATTTAGTCTTTTGGGGTTTCTTCAGAATACGAAAATGTAAAAACAATGCCAAAATGAACATCAAGTCATCAAGATCAAGTCATAGTGAGATAATATATTGTGTATATAGTTAAGAAAACAACACAACATGTTGTGAGTAAATTGCTAATGGCAGCTATCAATAACTGTGTTCAAATATCCATCTTCTGACCAGACAAAGGATGAGGGACAATGGGGAGTTATTTCTAACCCCCTAATGACCTGGAATGGTTCAACAAATACATTGTGACCACATGAATACTTTCTAATCTGGTGATTTCTGCTGAGGACTGTAGTTTGCATTGTGCACAAAGTATAGATTACAATTTGTGATTATCAGGTTTGCTCATAGTGCAGCTATAATTTATGTTTTCAGTTCAATTAAGACAGAAAAACAACATTAAAGGTATAATAAAGGTATCTTATGAGGTTCTAATGCCTAACATACAACTGCATTTGACAAGAAGGCAAAATCTTTAACTTATTATCTATTTGTTTTGCTCATTGGCCATTTAATTAAGATATTGTTTCTCTAATTAAATATCAATAACTCATTAACTTGGGAATGGAAAGACTGCGAACTGAAGGCAACACAGAGGAATTATTGGCAGTCTGTCTTCTAGACCTCATTCTTTGACCAAAGAAATGCATTGGATTGCCCCAATCAATAAGCAATCATTATCACTGCATTATTTATAAAAATGGAAAAAAATGTATATATACATTTTTAATGGGCATGATATTATTGAAATATAGATATAAACAGCTTCCTTGCGATTTGTAGATTTACCCTTGCGGCTTTTCTGTGATGTAAGAATCCTGCTTTCCAGTGATCATTCAGCCCCCTCATCCAGCCCTGTCCTCTGCTTCCTGCCTTTCTCCCACTTTCTTTCATGGGTGCTCTACATATGGACCCTTATGGAAAACACTTGACTGGCATTCCACCAGATTGCAAATGGCAGCAACAAACAAGCTCAGGGCTGTGAATTAAGAGAGAGGAGAATATCTGCTGACCTGACAGGCAAACATTTGTGAGGGAAACATTTAGCTGTGGTGGCTGGTTAGACAAGACAGGAAGAGAAGAGACAGACAGCTCTGTACTGAAAATGCATTACAACACAGATTGCAAGAGAGCAATGAAATGCAGGTTACACTGCAGGTGGTTGTGTTATACAGTAAATGCTCAGTAGAGTCACAAATGACAAGATCTGCTCATTGTGCTCATTAGACCATACTGACTGTAGAAGACTTATTTTTTGAATTAATATGGTTAATTCGAATTATGCATGTGATATGTATGGTTGGTTTTATTTGAATCAAAATGGAAAAAAAAAAGTATGATTGTTACCACACAACCCTGATCTCATTGAGCTCTGCAAACAACAATGAAATAAAAGCTCCTTCATTATAGCCCTCTACAAATAGGTCCTCAGAGTCTTATTATTATCATGTTTGCATATTTCTATGTATCAGCTGAAAAACAGCATCCTCTGACCTCCCCATCTTCTTCTGCTCTCTGAACTCATATTCTCTTTCCTGATGTTTTCTTCCACCACAATGAACAGGCTGCCAACATTCCCCTGGTTTGTGAGCTTGGCATTGATAAGCTGTCCTTTGATGATTTCTCTCTGGATGTTGACGCCATGATAACGGCCGCTCTTAGGATGTTTATGGAGTTGGGAATGGTGCAGAAATTCAAGATTGACTATGAGGTAAAACAGCTGACTTTCTTGTCTATTTCCTCTGAATACTTGACTGAATTTGCCCAGAACACTATTGGTTTGGTATCCTCACGGAGTTTGCTGACCCATGTGCTCATTTCTCTGTGTCTTCCCCTCCAGACACTGTGCAGATGGCTGCTGACTGTGAGAAAAAACTACAGAATGGTCCTCTACCACAACTGGAGACATGCATTCAATGTCTGTCAGTGCATGTTCGCCATGCTGACGGTAAAGCTCCTGTTAACTGCAGATCAATAGATCCATTTCAGCCAGAGAACCTAAGGTCATGGGAATGAAGATTTATGGCAAAAGTTTATACACTTAGATTTGTTCAAAGACTCTCACAATGAGGGTTGTGATTCTTGTAATAAATGCACATGAATATTTACTCTTGACTGAATTAGTGTTACCAAAAGCCCTGTTCTTATGGAGAATGTTGGCACTGTACTGTACATTTGAATTTTTTCTTTTTTCTTTTTTTATATATTTATCTTTACTGCAATAATTCGATTACTATTTAGATTATAATTAAGCCTACTCAATACAATGTGCTGTTGAATTTAACCATTGATTAGACAATTGACCTTGGAAAAACATCTTGTCACATTTGACAAGTAATTTTCCCTCTGAGTGTCTCAGATATTTAATTTATGTAACTGGAGTTCATAGAGGGAAGCATGACAGAACTTTGTTTTGTTTCTGTCTTTACATTAATCATCTTGCGACACCCCAGATTTATGTTGTGACCCTTCAGAGAGTGCCTGAGCCCTAAGTGTAAAATAGTAAAACTAGTTCCACCCTCAACCAGTTTCTACATTAGTGTCATAGTAGTAAACACCTAATTTATTATACTTTATAATATCTGGATTTACTTTTATTGGGTAAGTACATTTATTCCATTTATGCTTTCATTGTAATTGCATATTTTTACACAGTTTTATTTGTGCTTGTATTTAATTAAATGTTTTTTTTTTTATTTCTACTGATTGTGTCACTGGAGACTGCAATGATGTGTGAAGCAAATTAAGTTACCATGAAAGTGTCAAAGGGCAAGTGTGTGTCAGGTTATAATTATTATACCTGCACAAATATGATTGTACATTACTAAGCAGCTGTTACCTAAACAGCTGATCAATTATCCAGTGCTAATCAGTCAGTCAGCTAATCCAAGCTTGACATAAGTATTTACTGATGCCCGTGATCCATTTCTGGTTTGACCTGTGTAAAAATCACAGAGGTTTTAATGCAGACTAACTATACAAACAACTAATTCAGCACAGAGGCAAACTAGAGATGTTTGTTTGAATAAAGACTCCAAGAGAATTACTTCATGCAGTTCCAGCAGGCCTTTACTCTTTTAGGTCCTTGGGGCAACACACACTTACACACACACACATAGTGTAGTTCATTTAATCAAGCACAGCATTAATGCATGCTGTCCCATCTGAATTGATTATTTGCAGAGGGAAATGAAATTGTAGTGTGTAAGCTGTTCTGGGCCCCACCACTCTCCTGCCATGTGTTTTAATGAGTGGGCTGAGGGCCATGCTATCTTTGCTGCTATCCCCACGATGACCTATAGTGACTCACTCAGCACATGGCCTCCAGAACCCATTCATCCAAGCCATAAATCTCCCTATGTGACTGCTTCACTGCAGTCCCACTGGCATTTTAGGGAGATACTGTTTTTTAGGAGGATGCTGCTGTTGGAGTATTTTCCATTTTTATTTGATATAGTGCAGTTTCATATAATATGAGAATAAGAGCTGCAGCTGTAGTGCTTATAGTGTGTGTGCATGTTTTTTTCATTTGTCCCCTCTCCTCTGTGCCAATCAGACGGCAGGTTTCCAGGAAACTCTGACAGAGGTGGAGATCTTAGCACTTATTGTAGGTTGTGTGTGCCATGACTTGGACCACAGAGGCACCAACAATGCGTTTCAGGAGAAGTAAGTTTTCCAGCTTCCTCTTGTGTTCTGTCTCTTCCATACACATACATTAACACACTCCATCCTACACGCTCTTTATAGTGTGTTTTCCCACCTGCAGCAGGGGTAGTCGAGCCCAGATCAGCAAGAGTCAAGTGGCAGGTTGTATAAGGCTTATATAAGGTTCTGCCTAACGAAGAGACTGTAACCACTGCTGACTCTAAGCACATTTAGATCAGCAGGTAAAACTGCCTAAAGTTGGTGTTCTCTGCTCTTACTAAGGTTGTTAAAGTAAACTCAAACTGAAGCCAAGACAGAAACAAGAAAGAAAGAAAACATAATCGTGCAATTTACTGTATGTTTCTATTTGCATCCACAGACTTAGTAAAGACTTCTAGTAATTTCAGTTGAATAATAAGTTCACCATGAATTGATGCTATCCATTTGACTGACTTGTTTGGTCCCAAAGTGCATCCTTTTGAAATACTGGTGTCGAGTCTCATCACATCTACTGTCAAAAATAGTTGGAGATTTTGTTTGTTATTTTCTAAGCTAAATTGTCTGAATTTTGATAATTGTTCATTTGACTAGTGCAACATTATTTTAGAATGAGAAAAGACAAAGGACATAATAAAGCTCTTGTAGCCAATAAGACAGATTTTCACAATGAATACACATTTATAACAAAACCTAACATTTTTTTTCTTCTTGTTCTGTATCCTAGTATACTAGATTTAAAACTGATTTAAAATAAATGTTTAGATATTTACTATTGTTTGTGGACACCCAAATAACATATGAACATATATGTATCATTTGTACTTGGATGCTCAGCCAATGTGTGATATGAACGCACTCAAACACACTCTACAAATAAAAGTAATCACTTTTAATAGTCGCTGTTGCATTTCAAATCCAGTGTGCTAGAATACAGTGCCAACACAATGAAAACATATTACTGTCCTCATGCTTTCTGGCTCTACTGTAATACTAAAACTTAAAGAGAAACTAAATGAACAAAAAACCTAAACTGAACATTTGAAAAGCTCAGACAAATCAGCACATACACTAGTGTAGTTTTACACTCAAAATGACTGGTCATCTAAAAACTAGTGAGGTTTAACTTAAGATAAAATAAAAGTTGAAGGACTATGCCACATGCCTCATCTTCCGTACACTAAGCTCAGTTCTCATGAGTGTTTTTTCTCCACATAAAATGATGATCATTTTGTATGTTGGGTTTCAGCTGCAGTTTAAGGCATGACTCTCCAGCTTCTTTTATTATTGAGCCTTAAGTTGGCAACTGAGTGCAGAGTGAATTGTTGAGGACACACTCAACAGCAGACTTTGTTTCTTACAATGTGTAGAATGCTAATTACGTTATCCCTCTTCTTTATCCCTGTGTGTGTTACGCCTGTATGTGTGTGTGTGTCAGGACGGGCTCAGCTCTTGCTCTACTTTATGGGACCTCTGCTACACTGGAGCACCACCACTTCAACCATGCTGTTATGATCCTGCAGAGCGAGGTGCACTATGTTCTAATATATGCTGCAATGCAGTTAACATGGAGGTTCTGCTAATGCCAAACACTGCATCTTCTGTTAATGCAATATGTAACATATTAGGTGATTTCAAATTTACCAACAATTTTTTACAATTTAAAACCCTTCCCCTTGTGTCATGTAGTTATGTGCTAAAGATAATTTTTAGGACACAGAAACCTTTTCTGAAAATGTGAATGTAATTTAACAGTACATACACTCGGTTGCCATTTAATTAGGTCCCTCCAGGTACATATGCTCTCTAAAACTTAAGGAGCCTAACCCAATAACATTATACAGTGAGCTGTTTGGGTTACTTAGATTGCTGTCATTGATATAAATGCTATGTAACAGCTACACAAACTCTGTCCTCTAAAATTACCATACAGGTGAATGAACACCCCTGAAAAACACTTTCAACACATATTTAACTCACTAACTCTTAGCAAGGCAGCAGTTACCACATTTCCCAACATGTTAAATATTCATTTAAAGTAATGAAACTTGTACCTGTAATGGAACAGTTCTAAACATCTAATTAGGTATATATGGTGTACAATTACTTTCTGTCTGGCTATGTGTGCCATTGCTGTGTATCCCACTGTTTCATATAATATATATATTTTACTCTCTTTATTTCTGTGTAAATTATTGAAAATATCAGTCCTATTTTACTTTTAAAAAGCTGTGCCTGAAGGCAACCATGTGGTTTCACAATGTCTACAGTATGAGTAAGTAAACAAATAGCTTATGCTGCCCTCAAATCAATATAATTACAGAGGTGATAGATTTGGTGGTAACTGGTTGAGAGAAATGTTTTAGCAGGTGAATGGGTTTGCATTAATTTTTAAATAAAGACATTTTGAGGGCGCAACTGAGATGAGACTTAGCAGGTTAGGTTCCAGTGGCTTCATAATCATGGTGCTGACAACACAGTAAGCTGACAAATGTTTGCTTGGAATATCATAATGGTGCCTGTTGATAGTGAGGCTGAGCTACTGCTGTCCTAATATATAAATGAATAGGGTGGCAAATTGAAGTAGAAGAGAGAGCTCACAGTTCAGTCCAAAATGACAAAATGATTAATTAAAATGTAAACTTCTGAACGTCACTCCCTTTATATCTCTTTCCTCTCGTCATTGTTTATTTTACTCCTCCCTCCTTCATCTGCTCCAATTTGTTACAGAATGAGAGAAGTCTTTTATGTCCCTGCTGCTGGAGCACACAAGCTGATGAAGGGAAATTAAAAGCACAGATGAGCTGAGACAGTATTTAGACTTAAATTCTCAACAACAGCGGTCATCCAGTTTTAAAGATCTAATTTCTGCAGGTCTTTATCATCCTCAAATTCTTGTCTGTCTGTGATCACCTGTACATCATCCTTCATTTTCTCCACAGACTCTCCATCCATTGAAACCATCCTCCAGAGGAGGATGTCTAAGTGGTGAACAATGTATATTAAATGATGGCAAGAGGCCTGTTCTAATGATAGAGAGTCTGAGGGATATTGCTTATGTATTAAGAGGCGCTAGGGAGTGGCTGTCTTCCCCCATAATTTACACTGATGTGTTTTACCACTAAGTTTAATTTTTACCTTTTTAAACTAGAAAAAATTGAGACAGCTCAACTGCCTGTTTACTTATTCAGTATTATCTACACATTAGTCACTCTATATTGAGTATTACTGTGGTTGTCACATCTGTAAAATGTGACACATTTTATTATAGGACTGTTGGTAGAAAACTTGATATGTTGCATCACATTCATACTTGAATTTAGCAGACAGTAACTATAGTGTCCTATAGAGTTTTAAATATGCGTGATTCTGGAAACAACTCATATTTTTATGCTGGTTAACTGTCACACTTTCAGACTCATTGTTAATGTTACTATTAGCATCTGTTTTTCCCTACTACAACATCAAAATGTCTGCTATATACATCCTGTAGAGTACAAGCAGAGATGCCCTGCTGATCTTGTGACGGATCATTTTATTTAGCCACTGGGAAGAGTTTGTTTAATGGTCATCACACACAAGAAAACATTTTTGTTCCAGGATTCATGGGGAAAGAAACAATAATGTAAATAAAAAGGTGTTTCTAATATGACATAGGAGCCACTAGCAAGGTTTTTCGCTAAAGCGGTAGTTGACTTCAACAACTAAACTAAACCTGATGTTCAAACTGAGGAAAATATTCACTGAGATGCAAAATATTTGAATGAATGAAAAATATAACAGATGAGAACAGAAATTAAATGGTCTGAAACTACTGTATTCTGCTGGCTATAATTTAGGCTGTATTAAATATATATAAATACAAACCCATTGAAGCACTTTTAAAAAATCTAATTCATGTGAATTTATTTGAGATGTAGAACTTAACCTAGGAGAAGACCTTAATGAGCTTTTTTATCAGTTTGCAAAGCAAACATAGGCAATAAGTGAATGTAGGTTGATAATTGAGAGTATAAATCAAATCAAATGATAAAATAAAAATATATACATTCAGTAAAGTTCAATTGAATGTTCTTTTCAAAGAGTCATGGCAATCTATGCATAAGAAACCTGTATATTCTTGACCGACATGATCTCAGCTGTGTTATTTATGTTTGACCACAAACCTATCAATCAATCAATCAATCAATCAATTTCATTGATTTACGATAAGGTACTATTATCAGCAGTCTAATATAATGGCTAAGCTGTGGCTAAAAATACCAGGTGTGACAGACCTTTTGTCAAATAAATGTTACCCACGCTAAATGTAATCAGTAATTCATCCACGGACTGTAATCCATCATTCCTGGCTCTCTGTGTGCACTTAGAAATGTTATCTCTGTATCTGTCTCCACAGGGTCACAATATCTTCTCCAACCTCTCGTCCACAGAGTACAGTGACCTCATGCAGCTGTTGAAACAGTCAATTCTGGCCACAGACCTCACACTTTACTTTGAGTATGTCCTACTAAACACAATGCTTATTAAATGCTTAAATCTCCTGTTAGTAAGGTGTCCAGAGACTTCAGTGAGACTGTTTTACAATGAAACACACTGATGGTTAATCAGACTCCGTTTACTGTAAGTTTGTGAGCTTATTTTAGCTAACACCGCCCCCTTGTGGATTTTATGTCATTTACACCTACAAATACAGTTCATGTGTTTTCCTCCAGGAACAGAAACACCTTCTTTGAGCTGGTCAGCAAAGGGGAATACAACTGGAATGTGAAGGCTCACAGAGACATGTGCAGGTAATGATCTGCACATGAAATAACATTCTTTATCTATTTGTATTATAAATACTAGCAAAAATAAATCTGTTTGATTTCCTCTCAGATCTATGATGATGACGGCATGTGATCTGGGTGCTGTCACCAAACCCTGGGAAATATCACGCAAGGTAAAAAACACATTCTCTATATTTGGTAAAAAAACAAAACAAAACAAAAAGCAAAAATACAAGTGAAGTGACTGTAATAATAAAGATAACAGTTAGTTGTAGCCTTTCATTCTTTTTTTCTGACTTTTCAGGTGGCAGAGTTGGTGACCAGCGAGTTCTTTGAGCAGGGCGACAGAGAAAGATCAGAGCTAAAGCTCACGCCCTCTGTGAGTACATCAAATCTTGTCTGGCTTTGTGCAGTTTATTTCACCTCTATGACCTGTCTGAGCTGATGATGCTAAAAGTATATTTTCTCTGCAGTTCCAAACATACTGACTGCGTAGGAAACATGAGAGCTTGTGTCTCATAGTGTGAGAAAAATGTATTGTCAGCTTGACCGCTATGCTGCATCGCTGCTGTGCCAAAGTAGACAGTGGAACAGTCATTCTTAAAAAAAGAAATCTCCTCTTGCACAGGACAAAGCAAATACTGACCTTTCTATTCATTCAGCTGTGAACACAGGAGGCCTTTTGGTGTATCGGAGTGTAGCTCAGATAATAAATTGTCTTTATTTTTCTATTTTTTCTAACATGGGTAAAAATAGCACCATAATAACAACAGGATACAGCCTTTGTTCCTAATTAAGATGTTTGTCTTAATTCATAACATGTTCATATTGTCTTCAAAGCCACGGTACTATCTCTTTGATTGAGGAATTTTGAAGGCTGAGCGAGTCCTTTAAGAAAAAAACAAAATACAACAGCTTTCTGTGCAATTAAAGACTGTTGAGTAATCGAGTGAGGCCACATTGCCTCCCCTCTGAAATAACTAATGCAGTAGCCTCAGGTCTGCTGCTTGTGTCAAACCTTTACCGCTCTGTGTGTGGGTGTTGGAAATTAAATATTAACTTCTAAGTCATAGCCCAGTAACTATCTCTGAAGCACAGCCTCAGTGGAGCCTCTTATGTTCATGCTGCAGAAGAATGAGGGAGAATAGAAAATATAGGTGAAATAAACACAGTTGTCTTGAGAGCTGAGAGAGAATTTTCTTTTAGCAGTAAAAGCTGAATTTTAGGTCCTGAAAGCCTGACTTGTAGCATTGTTCTGAGCAGAATCGTTTTTCTCCTTTGTTTCTCTAGTGCAAGCATAAATGTGAGTCTAAATAAATTCTGTCTTTTGTGTTTTAGGCCATCTTTGATCGAAACAGGAAGGATGAGTTGCCAGGGCTTCAGCTGGAGTGGATTGATGGAATTTGTGCACCGCTGTACGAGGTAGCGCTTAAAGCTTCACTGCTCTCTGGCCTTCAAAGTGTTGCGCTTGTCACACATCCGCCTCCGACATCAGCAGTCACTGTGCTTCCTCAGCTATTGTCCCCTACTGACGCCAGCAATGAATCTGCCATCAACAACTATTCAACTTTCTGTTGCAGCCACGGATTTCTCACTGAAAAAGAAATGCTTTCTATTGAAAGCTGTGAAATAGGTTCAAGGTTTTATCCTTTTCTTTTGAGAATAGCAGAATCCGTGTGCACTTTCTGACTGCAAGAAAGCTCAGAAGTAGTGGAGTGTGTGAATAGAGCTGTGATGTTAGTCAGGTTAAATCCCCTCAGTAAGACAGTGTACTTTGAGCTTCGGTGCTCACAAATGAAATCAGGGCCGACTCTTGACTGTATGCTTTTCTTTTGCGACACACACAGAACAATAGGCTTGTTTTATTGGTGGGTCCGGCTTCACATATATCATATACAGAATTAGCAATACTGGTTATCTTTCAGGGAATTAATGGAGATCTATACGGTGTCCTTGCTGGTATAGTAATCTTTGTGCGTGTGTTTCTGAATGACGTCAGGAGAGACTCACCCTCCCATTGCCAACAGCAGCAGCTGTGTGGGAGGAAGAAGGCAGCTGACTTACTGAGAAGATCAGGTCTGTTAAGAGATCAGGCTTGTTGAAGGCAAACTCATAAAACGTCCAACGCAAGAGGACACAAGGATAAAATTGTTAATTCAATATGACAGCAGTGGCTAATCTTCTCTGTTTTTGTGCTGTTGAAACATGCAGTAAGACATCCATTCTTTTTACTGTCTTATTAAACACGTTACTCTTAGTCATCATGAGCAGAAAACAAACAATAGATTGTCTTCACTTCTGAATTATCCCAGGATCAGTGTCAAAAGTTAGAGCAGACTAATCTGTGCCAGGCTCTGGTTTTACCATTGTTAGTGTCTGTGTAGTGTAGATAAAAAGCATCAAACAGTGTGTGTTGTCTGCGTGGGGGGCTTGTCTCCTCACCGCCTTGTGTAAAAGGCTGATGTTTGGAGAATGCAGATATAGAGCTCACGATCACGCTGCTGCCAATTAAACTTGCAAGCGGGAGAACAGAGGAAGTTCAGAGGCGGCAGGGTTTTGTCCGTGGGCGGAAGAGATCTCATTCTTGATCTCGCTGATCTTCTCCTGGTGGTGGCTCACTACTTTGTGGAATATTAATCCTGCGTTATATAATGTTCCATCTTTACACTCCACCATATGCTCTCTCGCTCTTCTTCTTCTTCTGAGTTTACCTCAGTGGAATAATGATGCTGTGCACAATGACTGGGTCCCACAGAGGGTTTATACTGTAGAGAAAGAGGGAAATTGCTCTCCTTTAGAAAATCCTTTTCTTTTAATCTGCAGTCAGAAGAAATCCATAAAGATTTAGATGATCAGTGCACTTGTTTTTGTAGTTTTTTAAATTTGCAGCTACGTGTGGGTCACATATCACCAGTGCCAAGTTAACATGACACATGCTCACAAATTTGATCAAATACCTCTGTTTATCATTTGTTGTTATTGGACAAAGATAAATCTAAAAAAACAAAAAGTAATAATTAGCGTAATTAATAAACTGTGTGTACATAAACTATCATTAACAAATAATGTAATAAAGTAAAGTATCATTAAGAGTTCTGACTCCACAAATGTGCATTGACTTTATCTTAAATTGTGGAAGTGGAACTCTATATTGTGCTTAAATCGTTTAGCATCACAGAGGATGCAGCTTCACAGCTAGCAGCAAGCACATTACAGCAATTGCAATATTATGAAGCATTTTGTTACTAATACTGCATAATATGTATTTCTCACGATCAACGGTGGACATCAGATTTCAACAAAGTAGTCTGAATGGCCACGTCACAGAGTGTTGCTTGGTTCGACCACCTACACAGTAGTTTTAATTATAAATATGAACTAGTAAATGCACCCTCTGAGTATAAATGCTCCAATTGCCCACCTGCTTTTAAAGTTCAGCTAACTGGCAGCTGTTAGTAGCTGTTTTTCCCCAAGTATTACAGCTAAATTGATTTTCCTTCCATCTGCACCACACACAATCTGTGTACTACTGTAATTGTTTATTTAATACAATGGCTACCAGGTCAACTCATATGTTTGTGGAATAAATGAAGGTTTTCAATGTTTTGTATGTGTGACCCATTCCCACTTATTATATTTCCATATGAAGCAGGGCTAATGAAACAATAACTAATTACACTGATTGCTGGAAATCCAGCAGACCTAGAAGACAATGTTAGAGGAACAAAGGCAATA
>OMLM01002214.1:13934-63541 GCA_900302695.1 Helostoma temminkii | reverse complement strand
GGAACAAAGGCAATAAAAAATACAGTCTTTCAGGTAATTTATTAAAATGGTGGATGACAGCTTTGACTACACCTTTACATATAGTCACAGAAAAACGACAAAGGCAGCTTATCTCAGTCATACATGTGCTTCTAATCTTTGAAGAACAGCAATATAAAGGCCTGCAGCTCTCAAATGACTATATGTTGCTGTTATTGTAGTCAGGTGTTCTCTGTATTGTTTCATTTGTTTTGCACATTCACTGCAGCACTTTTGATGAATAATGTTTTACCTTTCTAGCCACAGTCTGTCCCTCTTATGTACTACCATGAAATTTTCAGTAAAACAAATTCTGAGCGATATTTAAACATATTTGTTAAACAACACTTGCTGTGCTGTTCTGTCCTGGTAGTTCCAAGATCCTCAAGTCTATTGTATTAAAATTAGAGTGATTCAATTTTTAAATCCTCTTCTCAAATTGCAGTTGCGTTTTCTAATCAGTGCAGCTGGGTATTAAATTTATCCCTGCGCTTTTTGCAAGTAATATGTCAATTTATTATTCTGCATGAAAATATATCAAATTGGAAAGAAACGTCTATCTATACCTCTGTAACTGAAAATAGTTTCTTACATTTTGGTTCACACTCCACAAATTGAGCAAGAATACTATAATACCAGTTGAGTTCTTTTATTGTGCAGCAGACTCTGACCACTTTAGTCTAAATGGACATATCTCAGCAACTACTGAACAAATTGCCAAATTGAGATTCTGTTAATTCTGTCAATGAGCGTGAATAAAACTGACTTTGAGGATTCCCTGACTTTACCTAATGTGTTTTCCATCCTCCTTAGTTTTAGTTTGTGTGTGCTGCTTATTAGCAAATGCTAAGATACAATAAACATACCCACTAAACAATAGCGTAATAGTATGGTCATTGTGACAGTGTTAATAAGCTGATGTTAACATTTTAGCTAAATACACTTCACTGCAGCCCTGTGTCAGTGTTGTCTAAATACAGACTCTCATTGCTGTAGACATCCTGTAAAACATTGCCAGGCATTTATTATAAAAACAAATACTGTGCTCTGTGACTGTAATGCAATTAAAATTAATTAGGGACAGACTCTGACCTACAGTACTGTTTTTCTTGTATTCCTGTCCTTATATTTAGTGTGTTTTTTTACATTCTAATCTTTCTCTCTCTCTCAACTTCTCCCTCTAGACACTGGTCAAGTTGAATCCCAAACTTCAGCCGATGCTTGACATGATCGAAGTTAACAGGGGCAAATGGGAGGAACTGAATAAGAAGAGACAAAGTGGCCAGAGTGTATCTGCACCCGCAAGCCCCTGCAGTGGCGACAGTGCAGAAACCAGTAGTTGCCCTGTGGCCAAAACATGCAGCACGCCCAGCTGTAGTGGTGATGCTGATGGTTCAGCATCTAAACCTGTTAGTTAGCTTCTGTTGCCACCTCTGAGCTGATTTATTAGGCTTCTTTCCTCTTAAATGCAGCCTGCAACAGAGGCAGAGCAGTGCATGCAGAGGTTGTTGGGCTCTGCTCCTCTTTGCTTTTGCTACTAGACTCGAGACCGTGCTTTAGACTTGAGTGCAGCGCTATCATAGAGATTTTTCTGCTCCCTTCGGTCTTCCAGTGCTGAAGACTGACAGAGCCGAGTCTGGCAAGTTTGCTGCAACAGCTACAAATCAGCTGATGACACCATGTCAAAAAAGGAAATTCAAACCACTGTGTCAACATGTCAACCAGCGAGTTAACACTAACTATCGTGGACATTGCACAGATTTGCAGCGCAACAAGGAGAAAACTAAGAAGAGATTTGAGTTGAGTTGAGATTTTGTAAATCTGTACATACGCCATTGGGTTTGAAACTGTGTTATTTAAAAGTTATTTACAAGCTGATTAAAAACTATGAGCAGGATTGTACTATGGCTTTAGAGTTTCTGAATGATAAAGGGGTGTGGGAACAGCAGGACCTGTGACAGTGCTTGCAACGCAAACTGAGTGCTCCGCTCCCTCCCTTCCTGTGCCTTGTTTTAACATCCTAATGAAAAATGCATGGCCTCCTCACCAAGATTCTTAGATAGTATGGAAATCCATGTTGAACCATGATGTATTTTTGCCATACTTTGTAAAACCGATGACTACAGTTATCCCATGTTAGCCACAAAGCATAAACATTATATAACAGATGAGGAAATCTATTTTGCCCAGTTGTATAGACGCAGGTTATCAGTTGTCACACACAATGTGCCTTGATGAAGTTGTTCTATTACATTATTTTCTGCTGAAAAAATCATTTCATCTACTGACTGATTAAGCTACACTAAAAGGAATAGTTCAAATTTTTTAAAAACATATTTATTGGCATTCTGGTGAAGAGTCTGGAAAAAAGATAAATATCACTCTCTTGACTGTTCATTAAATATGAAGTTACAGCCATCAGCGGATTAGCTTGGCTTAGCACAAAGACTGTAAACTGGGCAAACAGCCTGGTTCTCTCCAAAGCAAAATATAATCTAACAGCTCTTTTAACACTTCTTATAAAAATTTTATCACAAGGGCTTATGTATGTGACTATTTTTTGGGTATTTGAGTATTTTCTTCCATTTCTTGCCTGCAGCCAAGAAACATATACAATACAATCGCCATAAAACAGACTGAATATATATATATATTTTTTACATTTCAGTTTGCGTATTAAACTACCAAACAAACAAAAAGTATTTTTGGTCTGTCACAGGGATTGTGTCAGCTATTATCCTTATACATTAAGTAAATGCTTTTAGGTCAGCTGTTCCTCCTACTTGTCAGTCTTTCTGCTACATTACGCTTACTAATGGCTAGCTCTGTAAGCTACTAAGCGGCTGATAGGAGAGTGGTATCTTCTCATCTAACTTTCCATCAGAAAGCAAATTATTCCCCAAAATGTCAAACCTTTGCTTTCATTTTTGTCCTTTTTTTTCAAAGATCACAGATGCCACACAAACAACTTTTATAATCTCTAAACTCCTGAGACACTGGAACTTGTAGTACTGAAGTGCCCATGTAATCACAAACAATTATTTTCATATTATTGTAAGAATTCGTTTTTTGGATGGGGGTATGCTTTATGAATTGTGTTGTAGCTTTGTTAATTGGAGTTTAAAACGTGACTGTGCACATTGTTGGCATGGGTATGTGTGCTCTACTGTAATTTAGCTGAAGAGCTGAACCAGGAGAATTTTGAATTGCATGTTTTATGCAGATTTTAATTCAACCACTTGCTAAGGATGTAGCAAATGTAAGCCAACAAATACCTCGTATTTTGAAATTCATCAGTAATCACATCTCACCAGAAATGCATGACTTAAATTCTATTGCATCATGGTACATGAACTATGAATATCGCTGTTCTATTTTTCTATTAGGTCTTCATATGTGGCCATCTTCTACTCGTCTATTTTGCAGTGTAACTTGCTTCTTGTTTTTCCTGTCCCAGTTTGAACTCTGGATTTATTTACAGCAGGCTAAACAGAAAGAAACATAAGGCATGATGAGGCAAGTTGAAATAAAAATATGCTGCTACATTTGCTGTGGTTTATTTAGACATCAAACTCCACAGTGGTGATGTGAAACATATGGAGCTACATTTATTCAAATTTCAGGTATTTGTATTTGTGTATTTTCACTGTAAACTTCTACTTATTACTACATATGTAAAGGAAGTTTTTATGGTATACTTATCTGACAGTTTTAGTTACTTGCTTCTTGTATGTATGTTCATTTTGTACATACAAAAACATGCTAAGCTATGGACAAGATGGATGAAATAACAATCGAAGATACATTTTTTCTGCATTTTGAGTATATCTGAGTTTTTATACTACTCATACTTTTGCTAATAGTACTTAAATTTACCAAAGTTACATTTTCAAGTTTTTTTTTTACTTTTTACAGTTCCTCCATGACTGACTGCAATTCTCTGTGCAGTGCTGACCTCATGTGGACAAATGTATATTTACAGGCAAACTGTTTATCAATGAAATACAGCAAGTGCTAGCAATTTCCATTAAGATACAATTGAAGTCATTAACAAAATTGCATGAATAAATTAGTTGGATTAAAAAAACATACATATTAATAAGAAACTGAAAATAGCTGCAAATATTAATCAGCATTTCATAATGTATTAAAAATAAAGCTACATTCTTCATGGCTTATTTATTCTCAACATATTAATTCTCAAAATGCTGGGTATTAACTACAGCGTGAGGGGTGTAATAGCTGCAGTATATCATCCAAGGCTGAGCTCTATTGCTGCTGATAGGAGGCACTGACGTCAGCAAGCAATGTGTGGGAGGCTGTGTGGGTGAAGATGACTCCCAAAGAGCCTATGTGCAGGGAAAAAAAGGCCAAAAAAAAAAAAAAGCCAGGAAGCAAAAGACAAGTGGGCTCAGGGTGGTGCAAGTAGAGAAAGCGCAAACACAAACCTGCTCTCGGGCTAATGTTGACCCTCCCAGCACTGTCTGACTAAACAAATAAAAGCTACTGAATAGGAAATTATGTACGAGACAGACAGAGAGGGGAGTGTTGTGTGTGCACTAAATAAAAACTGGGATGTTTTAGTTCAATTTATTGCACAAACAGCATTGACAAAAGGTACTTGGATATTACGATGGTGTTAAGACAAGTGGAAAACCAAAAAAACAACATCCATAATATTCAAAAGATCTCACACTTATGACACTGGTTAAATGTGAGATGACAAGTCCAAAATGAGTCCTTTTATTTGTGGAAATATTGTGAATTACAAGGACTTGGTGGTCCAGGAAAATTTGAAGCATAAAGCAGAAGGAAAAGGATTCCTCAGCAAACAGCTCCTAAAGCTTAGCTTCACTAGTTGGTTAAAGTCTAGTATCAAATTGTAAGTAACATTATCCTACCTGTTTTCAAAAAACCTTTTATGCAATACACATAAACTAATGAGAAATTTCAAGGCAACACCAATTATTTGGAGCAGAAATAACTCAACGCAGTGTCTTTAACATAACAAACATGACATGGGTTTAACAGAACGTTTTAGCACATGTAATCATAAATATCTACATTTTACAGCTCTCTTGCATATGCTGATAAAAAATCTAGATTAGCTGTGCATGACGTTACTGAATATGTGTGAAAGCGGTATTTGCACGTCAGCCAGATGTTTACTGTGTGTTTGTATGGTCTGATGTTTTGAGTCTTTGGTACAATGTAAGCACCGAGATCCAGGGGCCTTCCAATCCAAACGCGGTCACACAGAAGCATGGTCAAAAAAAATGTGATGGCTTCTTTTCCCCACTTCACCGTCTCAGTAACAAACCATGCAGAGTTAATGCTCCCAGTACGAAAAATAAACACACAAGGAATATCTCTCTTTGCAGTCTTGGACTTTTAAGGGTTGTTAAAATCTGGTGTTGCAGAGGGAGGGGTTCAGTCAAGTTTGTCAGCAGAGGCACACACACACGTGCACACACACACACACATACACACACATACACACACACACAGTTGAGAAAAAGTCTCTTATGGCAACAGGGCAGTAACTAAAGGCAGGAGGGCCAGAAAAAGACAAAGGGGAAACATTGAAAACATCATGTTCGGACAAAAGGGACTGACTGTACATTACAACAGCAGTGAAGGGGAAGGCAGACAAAAGCTTTAGAAAGGCACAGAGCTTTAGAAAGTGTATTCACCCGAAGTTAACACTAAAGAAGTTACACACACACAAACAAGACAAAATAAAACCAATTTAAAGGTTAACTGTGTTGGCAAAGATATTTAGGAAACCGTTAAACAAAAGCAAATACGATCAAAATCAAGGTTTTGTTGCATCATATCAGGTTGCACTATGACCGCCGCTTCTTCAACAGGCTGAGGCCATGACAGTGATAATGAGCTTCAAAATGAATTATAATTATTGTTACAACATGTTAACTTCTGCATAATGTAAATGTAAAGTTTAGGTGAGTCAATACATGGCACTGAATGACACTTATGATGAAAAAGGCCGATGTCCATTTTAAATTCACATTTAGTATCAGTTGATCCTAAACGCACGCAATGCTTTTAGAAATAAAGATGGACAGGGGCTGGAAATTAGAGGAGGTTCCTGTTGCCGAAGATGTTATTAGGGTCCAGGTAGTCCTTGACAGACTTGAGCATCCCCATGCCGACATTGGAGATTGTCTGTCTCATCCACTCCTTCCGAAGTTTCCCCACTGAATGACAGAGAAGAGAAGAGAAATAAATAAATAAATACACTCAAGGAAGAAGAAAATAGAGGAATCGGCACGGCTGATTGCTCAGCAGGCTGCTGGGAGCCAATCAATCTTGTGAGAGTGAGTGAATAAACAGAGGGTGATAAATGCTTTTATTCAGAGAGGAGAAATGTTTTGCATGGCATGATTTATGGAGCTCAGCAGACTATCAAACTCATTAGGCCCTGTGTGTTCCCAGAGGAGGGGCCGGCTGGCGGCTGTAGCAGACCGTCCACAGCTCCCTCACTCTTTGAGCCACCACTCCCCTCCAATTCCCTCCCTCCAGAGCCACCGCAGTGTTTTGTGTGTGTGTTTCTGTCTCATTGTGCATGCGAGCTCGGTCCTCCAGATGACCTGCAAGGGTGTTGTGCTTGTTTGTCCCGAACGCCTCTGACACTGGCCTGGACACCAACGGGGTACAAGAGCCGACTGCAGAGCACCCCACAATGGTGTTCTGTCAATGGGACTTTGGCTTGCAGCCTCCTCCTCCAAACTCCCAACCTGAGGAGTGAGTGCGGCTGTGGCATGAAGCCTAGTGTGGGTGCCCATTGCTTCACCAGCTGTCCAGTCCGACATACTCCACAGCACCTGTATCCGACAGGTTCTAAGCAGAGAGTGTGAAGCCAGTAGGTGGTCTGGTGACTGCAGAGGGTTGGAAAACCTCACTTGAGCCAAACTCCTCTTGGAAAACATAAGATTTTCCACAAGCTAATAAAACAGTGGAGTTTTAAAACCAAATGTAAACTCAGGCATAATCTGTATATAGATAATAAACTTACAAATATGTTAGTAACAGTTATTTGATAACCTGAAGCAAACTGTGGATGTAGCAGTTACACAGCATCCACATCTAAACACTGGATCACAAAAACTCTGCAGCATCTGTAGTTTGAAAACACTATCAGAAGATTGAAGGTGGTTTAAACAAGGCAGAGCAATTTAACGTAACGAATGTTGGCTATAGTGTAAAACACAGTAATTGAAGATAAAAACAATGACATTAACGTCTGAAGTGACTGAAGCACAGAAATTTAAATGTGTCATATCAGAGCTGGATAAATGTTAACTTTTGAAGGTCATGTCAACACATGATATCTATATTTCCAAAAAAAAAGATAAGATAAATTTGAGAATAAGTCAGGCTGGAACAGGTGCTGCTCGTTGTGTAAACGTCAGTTTAATCACTTGATTAGATACAGAGACGTGAAAATAGGAAGGTGTGTGAGGAGAATGTTCACACACTTTCTCCTCCCAATCTCTCTCTGCATCAGTAGCAGGGCGCTCCTGTGTTAACAGGGCATGTTGAGAGAAGGGGCCCCAACACATTAGAGTGCCCCGTTATCAAGAGTCCAGCCAGGAAAGCCAGATGGGGATCAGCTCTGAGGCCGGTGAGGCCCGTCTCCTGACAAAACGGGGCAGACAGCAGGGTCACCAGAGACCCCGATACCACACAAACTTCCAGATGGTGACAGAGGGACCAATCAGCTGCTACACAATAACTAAGAAAGTACCCTGCTCTCTTCCACCTCCTCCCCCTCCTCTCAGTCCTCCCCCCTTGTTCCACCTCCATCACTCCCTCCTCTCAGGAAAAAGAGAGAAAACAGAAGGTGCTGGGGCTGCATCATTGCCTCCATCACTGTGATAATTTACACATCTATCTTGTCATATTCTCTCTTTTTTGCTTGCTATTGCAATCAATCTCACCAGGCTTGGTCTGTGCAGCTGAGACATGCAAAGAAGTGCAGGTAGTTATTTTACATGACAGATTTTTTAAGGTGGCATATTTCTCTTTGCCTAGGGAAGTGCAGGGTGAATGGCACAAGGGAACTTGACCAAATCAGGTAACTTTTTCTACTTAAACCTACTTTCTACAGTACAGTGACCTGTGTGGAGGTGATGTTCCCAACGTTAGTGAATTGAGAAGTTCTGCAAAGCCACAAGGAGAGGTGAAGATGCCGGACACCCTGGGTGGCCCTCATACAGAAGAGATTGTAAAGGCTGAGCCGAGCTTCACTCTTTGACACACTGCTATCACTCTCACTAGGCTTCTCTAACAAATAGGAGTCAGGACATGAAAGACGGGCTAAGGTAGTGGCCCTGTGTTCCTGTGATACGGCTGAGGCACAGTACTGGCTGAGAAGTCACAGTGCAGAGCTGATAGATGAATGACCCTCCCAGTGATGGATGTTCAGCAACTCTTCACTGTGTGACACTTGTGACCTACTTAAAGAGGACGTTTCTCAGTGTTCTAGCTTCCAGAATCAGAGAATAATCATACACAGGCTGTTCCTTTCAGCAAATGTAGAAGCTCTGATTCTTACAGAAGTTAAAATAACCATAATGATCCTTACTGAAAGCAGATAGCACATGGCAGAGTGAGCCGAGTATTACATTCTGCAGAGAATGAGGCAGGGAGCTCTGCACACCCAGATTCCCTTACCTACGCCCACGCAGCACAGCTCTGACCTGCTGTAAACACAGGGCAACAAAAATGTGTATTTCCTCCTGTGCCCTCCCACCTCACCATCCTTGACTACATCTGTTTTGTTTGATACACAAAACCCAGTGAAACTAGCTCCATTTGTCAAGCGCTGATTGTGGGCAGACAAACCGGCCTGTCTGTGCCCAGATAGCGAGCACCACTGTTATTAATCACAATTACAGAGTAGGCCTCGTACGCGGGAGCTGCATCAATATTTCTTCCTCTCCCCCATCATCTCCCCATGCTGCTCGGGGTGGCCGGGCCACCGTTTGGAGGTCAGCATACAGCCGGTGATAACAGCAGCATCATTTACCCCAGCCCCTCGCCTCCTTTTTATTAGCAATCTTTTAATTTTGAACCCGTCCCCGCCTTCAGGAAAAATTGTGATTTAATATTGCAGCTGATTCACTGCATACTGTTTTTGACAGGTGTGATGAATAGCCTGAAGTGATGTATGAAAACAGCGAGGCGGATGGCAATATAGATAAGGCAGCCATTTCAGTTAGCCCTGATAGGGCCCAGAGAGTTGCTTCACCACCCTCCCCTGCTCACGTTTCATTTGGTCAACAACAAATAGCCATGTCAGAGCCATTCATCTGAGCTGCACAAACATATTCTGGACATGTGAAGGAAGCAATGAAAGATTTCTGACCAAATGCGCATTTACAGCACGACTGGCTGCTGCTCCCTAGCATGGAAGAACAGAGTAGAAATGCTGTCACTGCCACTCAACTTCTTTTCATAAATCATAATTTAGAATGTGGAAACATAAATTCTCATCTTATACAATTGTCACCAGACTTTCAGCATGCTGACTTTCAGCAGTACATGTTAATGTGTTTGCAGATATTTTTCTGTGAAATTCTGACTTCAGTACCTCCATGGTGATGAGACAAGCTCCCTCCGTTGGCAAGAATCTCTTCTCTAGCTGCATGCTGAGAAACCAAAAAAACAAAAACACACTTGATCAAATTATATAATACTGTTTTTTGACATTCACTCTGTGGGGCGCTGGAGAGTCAACTCTTCATCAGATCAGATGTGATTACAATCTATGCAAAGACTAGAGCATGCAACAGTGTTGATAATGATGAAGGTGGACCTACCTCCACTTCTTCATACACATGTATTGGATCACTGAGTCCTCTGTAGTTGAAGGCAAAGTAAAAGTAGACACAGGCACCAGCATCATAGGTCTGAGTCACCCTGCAAAAACAAGTTGAAGCAAGCAGAAAAAAAACTCCTTCATGAATCTGAAAATTTTAATTTACATGAATCCAAAGAGCAGTCTTTTGTCAAAGGGCCTCATTTTCATCCAATAAATGCATTTTTCCCCTCCATTAATGTAACGTGGGAGGACTGACTTTCTCCAGTGAACCCCTGACCTCAATTCCATTCATGGCGTCTACAAAGCGGAGGCAGTGTGGAAGCACTGTCACCTTTAATATCACAACATTATCAGACATTAAATGGTTTTCAAAGGCCTTTACTGAATCATCTGAGCCACATTTGTACCACAGATAATAGGATGACGCAAGTCACACTTTAATGTGGGACAAAAAAATTGAGCAGTTTGTTTTACACAGAATAAAACAGACTTACTGTTCATGTCACTACTTATAAATAAAATACAACTTCAATTCAGTTCTCCTTAAGAATATGGTTTTAAAAAAAAAATCTTTTTTGATAATAAAATGCTTCTTTGGTTTTTCATGTTCTCTTTCTGGCCATGTTCCCTGTGGAGCAGCAGGGTGCACACCCCTTGTTCGTTTGACATGGCCCATCACCTGGCACACTGGCTGTTCTAGAGGTTAAATGGACAAATAAATCATGTGACAGATTGCAGCCGGGAAATGAATGGCTGTAGCATAATCAGGCTGAGGCCTAATCTGTCTGCAATCAGTGAACAGCAGCCTGGTGCTCATCAACCGACTCGCTGCGTGTCTGTCAGGTTGTCCGTCCGTCTGTCTGCGTGGTTCATGTGAACTCATGAGAGGTCGCAGACAGGACTGGTTATCCAACTTACAAAATACATTTCTGGATCAAACACAATGTCTAGTGCTAATGGTTGTCAGGCACCAAAAGTTGGCAATGAATAGTCAGATTCACAATTTTACATTTTTTACACAAATTATCGCAGATTTTCCATTTGGGCAATGTTCTTCCTAGCTGTGTGTGTTTACACATGATAAAGCGTACATTTCTAACTGTCATCAAATGCATTGACCAAAATCATGAATAAACTGATCCTTCTCAGTGTTTTAGCTTATTCTTCTGTGCCACAGACCAGAAACTATTTAACTACTTTAGGTAAACAACTGAAAACTAACTAATGAGCCACACTGTTACACTGGGTGATGTTATTTTATTACAACAAATGTGGTCACTATAACATATGTTTATGTTAATTTTGGGATGTGAGCAATGGTCTCCTGTGGTGTATTTTATTTTGTCACAGTCAGAAAGCAAACAGCATCTGATTGCAGCGTATGGAGTTATTGCACTTTTCCAGTACTCATATCAGAACTTGGTATCAGCAAGCACTCAAATGAAAGTACTTTGGTATCAGGACATCCCTATAACAAGCAGGTACATGTTGGTGCTGCGGATTGGATTGGGTCGAGGTCTGGCCTCTGATTTGGCCACTCCAAAGGGGAATTTTGGTCTCAAAAGCCATTCTGTAACAGATTTACTTCAATGTCATTGTCCTGCTGAATCACTCAAGTGAACTTCAGCTTGCAGACTGCCTCCCTGACGTTATCCTGTAGGATATCCTGATTAACTTTTTATTATTGTATTATTGTAATACTGAGAATAATGGACAGTTTAACTGTAAAATGAAGAAGCACCTTAACCTCCAGTATTGATTCAATATGATGTTGCTTGAATTATGAAGAAAAATCTTAATCAATTTATGGCTTTATTGGAAAACTAGTCTATAATTTAATCAATAATGGAAATAATGATTAGTTGTAGCTTTAGATATTATATTACTTGATAAGAGTGCTCTGGTTGTATTCAGTGTAGTATTGTGAAAGTGTGTAGTTCACACTTAAGCAAACTTTACCTGCATGTGGACAGTGGTGGAAACTGCACTCCCCTCTCTTTACACTCTTGAACAATGCGTGCCTTTACATTCCGGCAAATGTCCAACACCCTGGGAATAAAGTAAAAGAAGCTAAGACAGATAAAACAAAAGCACAAGAACTAATAATGCAGTTCAAACTTCACACAATAAATTATTTGCTTTAAAATCTAATTTGACCGAATTATTTGAACGTTGAATGAATTAAAACTGCAAAATTATTAAGACAGGAAAGAGGAGGAAGAGAAACTAACATGACGACTATTGTGTGAGAGGTTCCCACTGGTATGGAAATGGCTGCCAGTCCTAAGCATGTGCAGCCATGTGTGGAGTGTGGAGGATGGGGAGGAGGATGTGTAATGAGCCAGGCACATATGCTCGCCTCAGTGCCTGATCTCTTGGTCTCTCCCGTCAGGTTTGTTACACAACAAGGAGCTGTGTGTTTCTCCTGTTTGTTGTGTGCATAACAAATAACATGCAGAAAATGTAGAACACACCACATGTGGATGTGAGATTAAACTGTGCCTCACACTACATTTTATCACACAGAATAGAGCTCTAACTCTGTGTGTGCATTTATCAGTAATGGCGCGTTTGTAGGCTGAGAGGGCAAAGCTTCCGCCAACGCAGAGCTGGTTAATGGGGGGAGAAGGCAGGCATGAAGGTGAATGTCTAAGACACAGGCAAAGAGAAATAAAAGAGAGCACATGAGAAAGGAGCAGGAGGAAGACAGGGGACTCTCTCAGGACTGAATGTGTGGGTGGTGAGCAAAGAAAACTGTTGACAGCTATTTAAATTTAACAGCATAATGTCCCACAGCTCACATAAGTGTATTTACCTGTCCCAAGGCACAGAGGTTTCAAAGGACTCCCCGATCACATAGTAGTCCAACCCCAAATCCTGCTCAGAATACAATATTTTTATTAGTATGCTGATGAAGGCATGTAGTTCTGTTTATTCTCTGTACACAAGAGACTAGAACATGGGAAAATGGTTCAGGTTAGGCTGGAAATCAACATCTTCACATGCACTACAGCAGCCTGCTGCAGTAAAACTCATACTGGCCAATAATCAACTGTCAAAAAGTGTGTAATAATTAGGCAATTTTAAAGCTTCGAAGTTCCTCTTTTGTTCATGATATTTCACTTTATAGCTGGAGCCGAGTGTGTTAAGCTGTGGATACTGTCTTGTGTAGACTTCCAGACTTCAGGTTCTTGGTTTTCAAAGTTTCTTTATATGTGATTAATCACAATATGTAATAATCATTATTTATATCCGTACAGCTACATTTTCTCCAGGAGTAATCTAGCCGGTTATATGTTTTTGTTCATTATCAAACAGGCCTCTGACACCAATGACAACCTTCCATTGTCCTTCTGACTACAGACACTGTGCTCTCTTTATGGTGTGGATACCTTGGTGTTAGAAACCCTGACATGAGCTGTGACCGGATCAAATCAAAGACCTCCTGAGGTCACATTCTGCAGCCTTTCTGTGCTTCTCACTATCCTATCTGCTGTCAGACTGTGTCCTCCCTACCCGCCCCACCTGCCTGTCAGCTAAGGCACAAAAAAGCCAGAAGAGTGACCCACCCGGAGGTAAGCGATGACGAAGGTCAACATGTAGCCCCTCTGCCCATTGTCCTCTCCAGCTGCCAGACCCCTGGAAGCAGATAACAGAGTTAATATTTAACAGCTTCTCTTTTTCAGCTTTGTTGGTTGAAACGCACCCCCTCACAACAACTGCCTGGGAGCCTGTCAATCCAACAATGTACAGATCAATGAAGCTATGCTCCGTGCATCGCCACAGGTCAGCCACACATCCATCATCTACAGTGCGTAATCAGATTTTCATCAGTCACCCAAACTAATCAGGCCAAGCTCATTAGAAAATCACTATATTGATTCTCCCCATCTTCCTGTTTCCCAACATGAGGAAATATTCCTCACAGAACCGCACTAATCCATCACTGGTACTTGTTCTGAAGGGTGATCACTATTTATTTGAAATTATGCAATAAAGCAGAGGATCCGACATGTTACTATTTCTTATGATTTAATTGCTGGCTATGATCAGGGCAGTGCTACAGCTACCTACAAGTCTGGGCTCTTAGCCAAACTGTAACACCAATAGTAGTAGTGTTACTATACATATACAGTACATATGCATTAAATACAGTAATTATGTCAATAAGCAATACTCAGAAATTAAGGACATGTTCCTGTGAGGTACACTGAAGGTCCCTCATTCAGTTTTTTTAATGAGGTAAGGCTCTTTAACTAGATTTTTGCACATTTTGGAAACCAAGTAGTTCATAGCAAAGAGTAACTAAGAAAAACCATAACAATTAAAAATTAAATTAATAAAAACTTAAAAAAACAAAAAAAACAGAATTCAGTTACTAACTATGTATCACAATCAAAGAGTAACAGAAAACAATAAATGGTTTAACAGTGAGGAGCAAATGATTTTTGCTGTTTATTTTCAACAATTATTATAATTATTATTTTATTTAGAAAAAATAAATAAAACACTGGCAACTTCCCAGACCTAACTATACAGAGAAAAGAAGACAGGAAATATTCACACAGAATTTCTGTTGTTAGTTAAAATATAACTGCCCACTTGTTACAAATTCTCATTCACGATCATTATAACCAGCTGAAATCTAAATGAACCCATCTATGATAGGTGTTTACAACAAGATCAGGATACAAAGTGATCATCCCTCTCAGCCTTACAAACAACTAATTTCCATCTAATTCCTTATTGATCCATTTTATTATCAATCAAAACATTGAAATGCTTTCATGCTGTGCCATCATGTCATGTCCTGAAGGCAGTTGTACCACAGCACCTACACCTACATCACACCTACTTCAACATATAAGCTTGTCTGACATCCACAGGTGATCCATCAATCCACAGTAAGTTGGAAGTAACTGTGCTTTCTGCCCACACACAATGGATAGTTAACTAAAGTGACAGCAGGGCTTTAGACTGCTCTTCCTCATGTTTAAAATTACAATAAATGGAGCTTTTTCTAACACAGGAAAAAGGAGAGAACAACTACTTACCCAAATTTTGCAGCAATGTTATAAACTTGCTTCTCATGCTGCAGGACCTTCTCACGGTCTCCCTCAAACAGTAGGGTGGCCACACACAAGTGGTTGGGGTCAAAACCTTTGAACTGGTAATTAAAGATATTGTTTAATTTTCCCTTAAAAACACTTGAGGCAAGCAACTGGTTCTGTTAACTTGCTATTATTTTTTCACCTTAGTGATGTAAAATTTCTTCAACCCGTCTAAAAAGGATGTGAAAATTGAAGATACTTGAGGCTTCAGGGCATGACCTGAAAAAATATCAAATAAAAGTCAGTCAGTCACAAAAGAAATAAGTCTGAAACACTGATAACATTTTTTCACACATAAGTCACATCCTGCTTCTGCTTGTATTCTCCAGCGCTCTGAGAGGGCAAACAAGTCAGATTTATTTGGGGTTTCAACAAAAGGAGGAAAAATAAATGGTAACATTTGAATAACTTTACAACTGGCCAGTGGCTGCCAGCGACAGCAACTATAAATCAGAGGGTTTCCGAAGGGAAGTGGGTTTGACATAACGATATTCGTCTTCCTCACCCACACTTTTTGATTTATTCCTGATCAGACGCATAAAAGCGCCTGTGGACAAGCGAAAATGAGTGGATGGGGCCACTGGGATGGTTATCAATCACAGCGGGGAAGTCACGGGTGATGTCGCAGAGACTTAACAGTTCATTTATTTCCCCCCATGCTCAAGTCTCTTCATCACTTAGTGTCCTAATTGTTTCTATTCCAAAATTTGATTGCAGGTCTTTAGGTCTCTCGCAGCCATCATATCTGTTAATTAAATACACTGTGCATAATATCACTTTTAACTCTCCTGGCTGTGGATTGGTTGGTTGTGTCGAATATCACCACATGCTGCTACTTACTACAACATTTTCATTTTACATTTTGTGTAACAGCATAGGCGTTGCCAAGTTTTACTTGTAGTCCCAATCTGAAAAAGACCTGTGAATATATATCAACTCCTCTTACTCAGCCAGGATGATTAAAAGTGAGGACAAGCTGCTAATAAGCCCATGAAGGTATCACAGAGCCACGAGTTTTAGTTATTAGTCGAAAACCTGGTTGCTTCATCTTCCCTGATTAATGCTAAGAAGTGCCTACTCTGTGAAAAGTGGATATATAGGGGAAATAATGAGGTCCCTGGAGGCTGGAGAACTTTACAGAGATCTCCAGCAATGCCAGATGCATTCCACTAGACCTTAAGAAACAACATCATAAAACTTCAATGTAACAACTACTTAATTTTGGCCAGGCCCATTTTTCATCTTGCTTCAATTCTTTGTCTGTGCGTGTGCAGCAATTCTGCTACAGCAAAAATAATCAATTTAACAATTCGGTGCTGCGGAAGGTAAAATCATTGCGGCTGTGCTTTTGCCATTCACTGTACTTCCCTGAGGTACACAGCACATCAATGAACCATGAACCCAAATACTGGAAAAAATTCATACTACAAGAAGCAAATTTCAACTCAAAAATATATATTATGAATATTCTTCTGCTGTATGCCAGTTACAGTATGTGCCACATGGTGCAAACCAAAGGCTACACTGAAAAAAATGGCACTTCCTGAAATGAAAACCAGGTCTAATAAAGTCCGACTGCACTGAAGGCACTTTAAAGAGGATTCTGACAGGACATAATGAGTAATACACAATGCTTTAAGTGTAGACTTGATTACAAAACTTACCAAACTTAAATTGTTCATTATCCATCAGTCGTATAGATGCCGGTGCACATCTCTGAAAAATAAAAACTGGTTTACAGTGGTTTGTCTAAATTTCTGCAAAGTGGAATGAAATATATTAAACTAAAACAATGTATTAATGTTTGTTTGGCAAAGCTTTGAAAGTACATTTGTTCAGACCAGTCAGTGTCTTTAATGTCAACATTACCCAGAACTTTGGGAATTTTGGTTTGTGTTAAAACAGGGACAGAAGGTGGCACAAGATTTTTAAGAACAGAGTAACATGTTACCTGTTTGGCAACCTCTCGTAGACAGGCAACCCCAGATTCAAAATTAGGGAAGACCACAGATCCGTATTTCTGATATTCCGGCATAGGACGAATTTTCATTGTTACCTCAGTAACCACCCCCAGAGTTCCTGTGGAAAATCACAGCAAGAGATTTTCAGTAGAGCAAAATGTTTTACAGGGGTCTTGTACATGTCCCAAAGGTCTCTTGAGTGACCTTTGTCTCACATTTCACCTAAAAGGTCGGGTTTTATACCGCACACTGGGAGACAACCAAGATTTATCAGCTTAAAAGCACGAGGAAATAAAGCAGGTCTCTATCAAAGGCAGTGAGAGACCACATATACAGGTACAAGGAAACCTCTTGCTGACCCTCTGACCCTGAAAACTGTCAGTCATTAGCTATTGCTGCTGCAGGAGTCATTTAATATGTATGTCTACTCTGGTCTTCCTACATCTAGTTTTATAAGTTTTATATACTGTAACAATAAGTGGAATATTTTCTGACTTAAGGGAAAGACACAAGAAAATTGTTCACTTAAATAGACACTTATTAAAAACATGATCCCTTCTTCACAAGTGACCAGAAAAAAAAAGATTTTGAAGTTGTTAACACTATTAGGAAAATTAGTTGTTGAATCAAATCAAACAGCATTTCTGGACTGCATACATGCTGTTCTGCTAGATCGCTGTGAGTTAGCTCCTTGTTCATGAGATTGACAGTAGGATTGGCTTTTTATATAATCCAATCCATTATAACTGGATCCATTATATAATCATTACACAACTGGTAAATAACTGGCCAAGTTCCATTTTATTTGTCCCTTCGTGCAGTGTATGTTTAAAAATTCATATTTCTAAATCATACAGCTCATTTAGCTGATAATTTGTACTGGCAAAGATGAGCGACTTGCAGAAACTTTGTATTTAGTTTGCAATTATTTAAAAAGAATGTTAATAGTACAAAGTACAAGACAACAAAACACAAAACAACCCAGTTGTTGGCAGAATAAATCAAAGATCGACTATAGTTTCATCTTAATAACAGAACCCTAGAAAAGTTAATGTTGTATATTATTCAATTTAACTATATCTACCACCTAAATACAGTGAAAGTTGCATGCAGTACTGCCCAAAGTTTTTAGTACGTTAGATGTTTAGATTCATTCTGCAGCATGACGACCACAAATGTAATACCAGACTCATAAAGCTCTTTCTTCAGCAGAGAACAAGGAGTCCTGAAACAGATGATTTGGCTCCCACAGAGTCTGATCTCAAAATCACGAGGTCAGCTTGGGGTTACACAAATGCACCAGCCAACTCTGGCGAGTTCTTCAATACACTTGAAAAACTTGAAAATCTGTCAAATACCCCAATAACTGTATACAGTTGTGGTACAGGTTCCCCTAAATATTTCTGTGTTTCTGCAACGAGCGGTTTCAACTAAACCTCTAGTCGTCAGTAGCAATCAATAATGACACATTTCCATTTTCATTGTTTTTTTAAGGATTATTAAATACTCACGGAAGCACTCGTTGGGCAGACTATTTATTGCAGTTATTTTGTTGGCATCTGAATGTCGAGGTGTTAAATGTGCTTTTCTGCAACTGCTTTATTGCTAACTGCCTGAGGCTTAGTGTTACATGTCTCCAATATAACATTATGACTGTTGAGCTTAATGCATTTGTATATTTCACTTCTCATTCTACCACTGTGAATTTAATTTAGAAAATTATTTCCAGTGTAGCACTTTTTATATTTTGTGATAGCTCATCTTTTTTCAGTTTGTAATCACTATTATTGAAACCTTTTTGTTTTATCCACTAGTGTGTTTACATTTTCACAATTAAAACCTCATATTCTAACCGCAGGGACAACAATGACAACTGTGAAGCTGCTGTAATGACATATTTAATGGTCAATATAATCTTATAAATTGATTATTTAGATGATATTTAATTTAGATCGTCTTTAATTTTCAAGAAAAATGCCTATGCTGCTTTCAGCTTATTAAATTCCTATTCCATTTGTTGCATTATTGTGTAATTGTTATTTTAATCAGTGAAAACTAAAGTCATTGCTTTGCCCCCAGCTTGAATGTTTTCAGTGACATCCATTTAGAGATGCATTTGCTTGTGAATATATTGCTGGTCCATTAGGAGGCTTCGTCAGCCTGTTATTGCTGTTAATGAGCCCCTCAACATGACACTACATGCCATACGCTGCTCCCTAGTGGCACAGTGGAAAACATGTGACTCAATGAGGAAGGAGCAAAGCAGGAGGAGTCAGAGAGGCAGAGAGAGAGGAGAGTGCAAAGAAGTAAAGAAGGGTGAGGGAGTGAGGAATAAGGGGAGGTAGTAACCACAGCAAAGTCAGAAAAACTGCTTCACATTCATCCTCTAGTGGGAATGATTGAGGAATTGACATTACTTTCACACTGGTTGGTTTCGCAAATAAGCATTACATTGTCCTTGGCTGCGAGGACATTAAAAGTTAAAGGGATTAACATTGATTATTCCAATTATCCTTTACACTGGTTGGAGCAAGGGAAAGAAAATACTTTGCATTCATTCTACTTCAAGGTTAAAAAGATAGAGAGACCCAGTTGTCGTGCAGTGAATTACAAACTTGGGGTTTAACCGTAATTTCTAATACAATGGATGCATTCTACTTAACATGCAGAGCATAGTTGAGTTTTAACGTGATGCTTTGTTGTTGTGTTCTCCTGTCAGGCTGAGGATGGGGTATCTGGAGTGAGGAGGCAGATAATTTTAATGAGACTATGCAGTAGGGTAACCTATTAGTTCTGGTGTTAGGCCTCCCAGAAAACATAAACACCCAGAGACGTGTGGTCCTGTCTCATCTCTACTTCTGAACCAGGAGCAAGCTGAGATGTTTTTCACTCTGTATGCTTCTATATATCTGCAAATAACACTGATAATATTATTATCCTTAATTTATACACTGTGTTTTTGTTTTTTGTTTCAACTTGCTGTCATGAACAACAGATGCAAACAATACTGAATCTACTCTGTGGTGAATTAACATATTTAGTTCCTTCTCAAAACTCTTTTTTTCATTTATTATATACAGTATGCTATAAAAATTTGTTTTACAAAGATTATACACTCAAAGCAAGTGTCTTCTTATTTAATTTTGTTCTATTACAACCAGGCAAGTCTTCAGTTTTACTAATGATGTGTTGTTTTAACAATAAAGTATTAATATTACTTAATAATATTGCAGCCCCTGAATTATGTGGCTTTTACAGCTTTAATTCGTCAACACTCTTCTTCACATTCTACAGCATAAGCTTACGCAAACAACCTTAAATTTATCACAATTATTTTACAGGCTTTTAAACTTGTGAATGTATATGAGGAAGTCTGCTATTTAGTTTTTTTATTTTTCTACCCTACAATTTTCAAATGTTTAACTTCTAGCAAATATATTTGGGGCATAATGAAACCTAATTTGTAAGATCATACAACGTGTGTTTTTATTGTGTCAAAATAAATGTGCCTCACTTAACGCACTTAATGAACCACAACCAAACATGAAAAGTGAAACAGTGTTAGTCGTGCCTCACTGTGGCCAATTTACACAGGTTTATGTTTCCCTGATCCATGTCACTAGAATAAACTGGCAAATACCAATATTCTTTTAAACATATTTGATTTTGATCATATACGCACACTGATGTTTTCCTGGAATTGAAATCAATGGTAATGAGTACAAATGGAGACTTCTGCTGCAATCCCAGCTTAGTCAGGGACCAGATTGCTGAGCTTTGTAGGGCAAATATAAAGTTTGCATCCACAGCTGCTTAACATAGCGATGCCAAGAGAGTCTGAACCTTCTAATTATGTAGGGGGAACCTGGCATATGGCAGTATTCTCTGTGGACATTCACAAGGACAGGGCATTGCAGATGGGGTACAAATGCTGGTTCCTAACTAACACTCCTCCAGATCACTTTCACCAGAACTGGTTAATGTGTAAGAAGCCTACAGTACATGAGAACCATCCTGATAACATCATAAAAACTTAGACACACAGAAACCCACATTAACATAGAACCTTACACACATGCCCAGATGTCTTGGTGTACTGAAATCAAACTAGAAAAAATAAACCAAAACAAAGCAAACCTTCTGAGCCCATGATGAAGTGGTGAATGTCTGGCCCTGTGGACAGGCGTGGACACTGACAACCCTTTTCAATCACACCTTTCGGGGTCACCATCTTTATGTGGACGACCTGGTCAGTCAAAAAAACAGCAATACCACAAACAAAGACAAAAACAAAAATATAAAAACAGTGGTAAACTTTTCTTTCAAACATTTACAAAGGTGCTAAAGTAAAGTAAGGTAGGGTATACAAAAGTGAGAGTGAAAAAAAAGGAGCTCACCAAGTCCTCAATGTTGCCGTAGATGTTTTTCTTCATGCCTGATGCTCTGGTTGCTACCCAGCCACCCAGGGAGCTGAACTCCATGGAGTCAGGCTCATGGCCCGTACAGTAGCCACTCTCATTAAGCTGCCAAAAACAGAAAACAGGCATTTGTTGTTGCAATTAAAGCCGAGTCAAACATGTTCGGAAGCCACAAGAATTTTTTAATGACATCCAAAAAGATTGATCAAACAAAGGAAAAACAATGCACCTCTATTTCCATTTCCCTTATATTGCTATGCTGCAAATCTAAAACTCCGGTTATGAAGCAGCATCTACATTTACAAGAGCCTGAAATAACCAAGTATAAAAACCACGAGAACACTACAAAGGGGTATTGGTGTATTCTTTAGGCAGTGTCAAATGTCACTGCTTGTTTGGTACGCTGATGACCGCACACTTCTTGATGACACATCTTGGCATTTTTATATTCTTTTTCAGAATATTCATCTTTACACACAACTCCACGCAAAAGTGACATCTTAGTTTCTTGACATGTGGTCACAGAAATGTCTTGGTGCACTTCTGAGATTGTTTTGCCATGTCAAAAAAAAACAAAACACAGTAAACTTCATCAGATGCGCTATTCCTCAAGGTAACCCTAATAGATTTCAATTGTACACAACATTTAATGTGTATAATAATAATAATAACAACAACAATAACAACATTCCCCATCAGAAGCACAAAAGGGGGGCAAAGTCAAGCCTTGTTTTATCACAGCACTCCCGTGGAAGGCAGTTTATAATGCAGACCCATCTGCTCTATCAAAACAGCCCAGTCTAAATGCAGAGGTGGAGTCTACTTTAAATGCAGCTCACGCATTCCTCTACATCAAAATCCCGCTCCTTCTCCATTTTTCTGAATTAGCTTGATGGTGCCATCTGCTCATGACCGCAGCCTCACTCTCTAATCTCTCCCCTTCAGCACTCTGCTCCTGTCTCATACTCCTTCCTAAACCCCGTGATATCCCCTGAGCACAGAGTACCAAGGTGACTGAGCATGAGCAACCTGCATGTAAATGGTCACACAGCTTGCATGTGGCTACATTTTACAGCAATCTAGGTTCTTTTAGTGGATGAATGTGGATAGATGAGCTATACTTACCAGTCTCTCCAAATCCTGTCCAATGATGCCAGCTTCCACACGGGCAGTTAAATTTTTCTCATCAATCCACAGAATGCGGTTCTGCAGTTAAAAAAAAACATGACTGAAGAGGCCATAAAGACTGTGTATAATGTTTTATGTTTCTCGTAAAAAATATCATCACTAACGTTATTCTTTTCTTTTGTCTATAGAGAAATATGCACTATTCATTCAATGTAGCTTTCAAGATCCTAATAAAATGTTGTGTATCACCAAATCAGTCATCTCAACTCTAAATCTGCCCACATTTGTTATAATGTCTTAAAATATCTCAGGCTCAGACAGAAACACTGCCCTGAACAGTCCCTTGGCAGCTTGCTTACAATACTGGAAGTTTTGCACTAGCACGTCCTTCTAGCCTGACGGTCACATGTTTGAGGGTAAATATGTGCAGAGGGGTTGTGGGATGGAGACAACAGTTAGTTTCCTCAAGGTTAAACTCAATTTAACACCCAATTCCAAATATATGCCTCTTATTTGGGCCGCTGGGCACACGGCCTACCCCTACCTGCATAAGGTCATTTCACACCTGCCATCAATTACTCTCCAGAGGTAATAAACTTTATGTTCCCACCACATTGCTCCTTTCATGTGATTCCATAGGAGCCACGTCACCTCTCACCCCTGACATAGAACACTGGTCACTGGTGTATGTGGCACCAAAGTCAATGACTAGCAGCCTATCAGCATCCAGACGTCTTGTATATCACCTCTATGTGAGCCTGGATCAAAGAGCTGTACTGTACTGGTGACAATAGTTGCCAATTTATATTCCAAGACAACAAACATGATGCGTTTGTTGTCAGAGCATTGATATTCTGCTACAGTTAATGATTAATGAAAAAAATCTACATATTTTCTCATTCTATGGCTGTAACTAATCAATATTTTCATTATTCACCATTTTTTTAATTATTATTTTTTCTTTCCTTGTTTGGTGATAAGTAAATTATCCCTCTGATTTCCAAAGCCTAAGCTAAGGTCTCCATAATTCTTGTTTTGTCTCATCCTCAGTCTGAACCAAACATAATCAAGATTCAACCAGCACCAGTAGCAAAATCCTCACAGCAGAGAAACAGAAAAATGCTGCTTGAAAAAGACCGAAGTTTTATAACATGCAGGAGATGTGCTGCTTTTTTACTGACCTGACTTCATTATTGGTAACACACAGCAGTTAATTACGTTACACAATAACAAATAATGAAATCAGGCACTTTGGTTTAAAACACAGCTAATACACAGAAAGCTGTTTAAAAATGTAAAATTAATTTTCGCTTATGACAAAATAACCCCTCACAACATGGCAGTGTATTTCCCAGTACTAATAGAGAACAGGAGATATAGACATATGTCCTTTGAAGCACAATCTTCTAACTTTTATTTAACTGTTTCTCAGACACAGAAACTGAACATTTTAGGTTTCACGGTGCTAGTTTTGAATAAACTGTATCAGACTGCATTTGAATAGGTTTCAGTTTTTCAGTGTTTACATACCATCTGTGATGTATCTAGAGAGACAATAGAGCGAGTTTCCTCTGGGGGGCACTCCAGGGCGCTAGAGACACTCGTCCCTCCTGAGAGAGAAAAGCAGTAATAAGCAGTGTTACAGTAGAAAAGCCTTCAAATGGACCGTGTGAAGATACTGCACAGTTTTCTGGATTCATGTTTTTAAAGCAAATACACACAAAGCTGCCTGGTGTGTCCCACACCAGCATAAACTCTTGCAGAAAATACATTAATGAATCGCAGGCTGGGTATCACACATCAATTACCGAGTACAGACTGAAACAAGTCTGTAGCTTTGACTACTGAAGAAGCAAATAGTTCAGTCTAAAGGCATGGCTTCTTATGATTGGATGCTTCTGAATTTAATTGAATAAAATGTGAAATATTGACTTTATTATTCTCATTAACATAGTTGGCAGTAGTGAATGACAGGGAAAGATATGAAATGTGAATGAAGTTCAAAAGACATGGAATTCTTCATGGTCCACGGCAACCAGTTTCATTTAAAGATTAGATGCCTTTGTTAATAAATTGGATGGGAATAAACAATTTTAACTGTATATACAGTACACGACAGCTTATTGTGATAACAAGACTCTTTTATTTAACAACTCACCTCCATATGGCATCAAACAAACATTATGTTTGCACGCCAGTTCTACGATTTTCACTACATCATTGTGGCAGCCTGTAAAGAGACAAAATATTATTTTTAAAATACAGGCCATAAAAAAGGAGGTTTCCCCTACTGCATAAATGAACTGCCCTTGTCATAATAATAAGAATAAGAATAAGAAGAATGTACACATGTCAAAGGAAGTACAGCATGACACTGGACTAGGCCTAAGACTAAGACTATGGCCCAAGCAATTAAAGCAGTGTGTGCAGCAGAGGCAGGGTAGGTGTTGATTGGGCTGATGGTTGTGATTTGCTTTGGGCCATCCTAAGGTGGAGTCAGGCTCCATGAACCTACACTCTGTGAGGTGGTATATATCCTGGATCAATATAAATGTACTTTAAGCAATCATGGAGCCCACATCCACTCACACTGGATTGGAGAATGAGTGGGAAGAGCAGCAATTCCTACCTACGCAGATGTGCTTGACTGGTCTCAAGTGCTTTTAGAGGCAGTGACAAACGTCTGGTTTCTAGTATATTCTGTCATATAACCAAACACAGAGCTTTAGCCTATAGATTATTGTTTAACAAAGCCAACACCCCTTTTAAATACACAGCTTGGCTTGGATGGATTACTGCAGAATGTAAATTACAAATCATCAAGTCTATTAGACACAGGAGCAAGGAAAGTAGTGGAACTCTTTGTCTGCATTAATTGACTGATAAAATGTGATCTGATCTTCACCTATGTCACAGGTATAGACAAACTTACTAAGTGCTAGAACATACTGTAATTTAACACAACCTACAGGCCACCCATTTAACATTTACAGCATTTGAGGAAAATGTACATTAACCCTTTGGTTTGACAAATGGTTGAGTCTCCATTGGCAGCAAAATGTCCGGTAGCTGAAAATCAGACCTTCACATCTTTAAACCATTCTGTCTCAACAAACTGCTTCAGCTTAGTCACATGTTTAGGATGTCTAATGTGGAGATCATTTCACAGCATCTCTAAAGGTTTAAGGTGTGAACTTTGACTAAAACATTCCAAAGATGGATTTTCTTTGTTTGAAGCAATTCTGTATTAGATTAACAAGGAAGCACCCAACTTCTACTGAGCTTCAGCTGGAGGATAACTGCTCCACATCTAAGATGCCTTGACAAACTTATTTTTTACAAGGACTTACAGCAGAAGAAAAAGCTTCAAATCTCTCATAACGATCCTTCACCACTGGGATGAAGTGTTCATACTGGTGTTCAGAGCACCCTTCATGCCATATGCAGTACCCAAACAATTCAACTTTAGTTTCTTCAGTGTATACAGTTTCCCAGTATGTTGTGCAGTGTCAAGATGCTCTTTGGCAAACGAGCAGAGCGCCCACTTACTGCAAGGCCACAATGATTAATGTGTGACACAAAATATATTAATAAATATTGATATGAATCAAAAATAATAATCCAAGGGAGACCCCCACACTCCACTCTCTCTTGAGCCACCCATACATAATGTCCATCGCCTCTGCAGAGATCAACTCTTTAAATTACCTTGGCCAGTAGGGGGTTCATGGATAATAGAATGAGAACAGGCTAGTTAACAAAAAACAACAACAACAACAACAACAACAACTAAAACTCACTTGGCCATACCACCATATCTGGAACACGACCAATTTTCCCTTCTCGCAGAGCAAAAATCTCATGCAAGCAGTGTCCTGGAAGAAAATACAAAAATGAGACAACAAAAATACACATAACGTTTAATATTATCATCATAAATAAACACCCCACTGCTAAATAAGCTTAAAATTTAAAAAGTTAAAACATGTCTTACCATGTGCACGAAACACCCGGTCCTCTGCATCATGAGAAAAGGGAATACCTGTGGATTTCAGTTCCTCCACAAAGGCGTCATTAAGAGCGGGAGGTTGGACAGCACTGCTATTCAGAATGGGCTGCAATAAAACACGCCATTGAGGTTTTGTTCCAGTGCTTTAAATACTATACATTTCCTTTCTCTGAATAAACTACACACAAACATGAACTGTACTTACTGTTGCTGGAGTTTTATGTTGCAGAGTAGCTCCAAATGTGCTTTCCATCCAATCCCTCAGTCCAGGGATGATCATGCCACTTAATCTATACCTGGATTGTGTAATGAAAAACAGGAACAACAATTAAAAACAACTAATTCTTGCGTATTAGTGATTTCCAGCATAGGAAATAAAAACATTTTCATGTCTAACAGGCCTTGTTCACTTGGAAAACCAGGACTGTGTCTAGGAAGAATAGAGTGTGCGGTTTAAGTCCAATGAGGTTATTAGACAAACAGAGCAGCAGTGATAGTGCTGCCCATGTGATCACCCTCACCATCCCTTGCATAAATGAGCTGCTGGCACAGCTTGGGTCAGCCCATCAGGGGACTCTGGTATGCCTTTGTCCAAGACACCATGAAACACATGGTATAATAAAAAAGGAGAGCACCATCTTTGACTTTCATTTAACTGTGCCCAAGCACCAGTCACTGTAACACATGCACAAAACCATAGCTGTAAACTATGTATTTGTAGTTTTCAGCTGTAAATCAAAACCAGTCAGTGAAAGTGCAGAGAACTAGCTTTGTTTTTAGACACTCTCTGACCTGCAACAATTAGCGAATAACTGTGCCTCTAGAGAGTCACAACAATAATTACTAATAAAGTATAAAGTAAATACAATAACAACTACGAATTTTAAACAGGCTGCTGAGAGGTTGCTGTGAATGTGCTGCAGTCTTTGGGAAAGCTGAAAAATCACGACCAGTGACCTTCTCAAATGACAGTGCACTGTTCAAATGCCAACCACCAGGTGGCAGTAGCACCACATTGCTGCCAGCGTAGGAAGGAGGCAGCAAACTGATTTCAAAACCTAGGTTCACAGCACCAGCTGTGAAAATGATGAATGCATAACTCCAGTCAAACAAGTATGAACACTGAAGCTTAACACAACAACTCTACTAAAACAAGACCGGAGTCTATGAATGAGGACTAGTAATTCCTCCTCAACAGATAAGAGCAAAACAGTACACCCACCAGTGGAGATGTGATTTATACTTTACCTTTTGCCAGTAAATTCTGCTTGACCTTTCTTATTATAGAGGAATTTTGAATCACTGTATCCCCAGCCGTTCCATTTCATAATCTCCTGCCTGCGGAAAGATAAATATTGGCACAGATTAAGTTAACAGCTCACACCTTGTTCTTAAGTTAAGACAAGGCATCAATCTGAGTAAGTTGCAAAATACATGTGAAGGTGATTTCATGGTAATTTGTAAATTGCATAAATGGGCTGTTATAGGTTTGGCATAAGATTTCCCAGCATAAAAATTTACCTTCTCATAATCTGATAATTTACCATATCTGAACACACAAATATATTGAATTTCACTGGGAGGAAAAGGCAGACTTTTATTCAGTTATTCACATTTTTTGAATAATCTAAGGTGGGGCTGGATATCAGTTGGCAGAATTACAGTGTGGGAGGCTGCAGGCAGGCACACCTACAATGCAATATTCCCTTGGTGCCTACATATACACTGTGGAAATAGGCTCACAAACGCACAATGAGTGTTTACCATTACATGGAGAAGCAGAAACAACACATTCAAACATATCCATTAACAGAACACAGACACTCCCTGCGCTGCGGGACATTTCCCATCCAACACATTAAAATAACATTTATGATAACTGGCAGCCATTCTTATCCAGAAGCAGTTTGAATATTGCTCCGTTTTTAAGATTAGGTTCAAACGTGGGTGCTGAACAAACAAGCTTCAGATGACTAGTTAGAGCAGTCATCCACTTAATTAGCACTAAGGCACCAGTTTATTGGACAGGACAAGTCAGTATCAGGCACAAATGCTAAATGTGTCCTTCTAAAATTGTTGAGCTTGCTATCAAAAGAAGATGTGGAATATCTCAAACAAATGTTACTACCGTTGACAGATATTCAAATATCACCACAAGCTGATGCTACATTGTCTTTCGCTGAAGCTTGTGCTGCTGTGCTTAGACTCACTGCAGACAGACTGTCACAATGACTGTGGAGTTGGGGTGCTAACACAATGACGTAAAACCATGATTAAGATTAATGCTTGACAAAATAGAGGTTCCTATAAATTAAGGACGAGAGCAGAAATGACAATGACATACTGAGTCATACTTTAATGAATTCTCACCACCTCAGATATGCTGCCACGGCTGATGAACATCCTGACTAAAGATGTATCAATAAAATGGGACAAAAGTGTGGCAAGGTCAGTTCATACTAACTATTGTTACTATCTGACTATTTCAGGTCATTAGTGAGGCTGTGTTTAAAGGCTCTGAAACAGTAGCTCTTAAGGAATTTGATTTGATAAATGGAGCTCTTTCCAGCCTACATGCACCTGACCTTACACTATGTACCATCGATTGCATAGCTGTACACTTTGAAAGTGAGAACACTCCCATGTTGCTCTTCCTGAGTTGTCTTCCTCTGCTCCCCTTTGAAGATTTTTTTTGGCAGCAGAGTTTTTCCTGATCTGAACCAAGGTGCTATATGCGCTACAGATGGTGAAAACGATTAAGGCAAAATTGTGATTGTGTAATTTTGAGCCAATAAAAACATGGTATGGCTATAAAAAGAAATGGTTGAGTAATGAACTGTTTCCAGATCGTCCGACTTGGATGAATCTTCACCAACGGAAATGATCTTTCATGCCTTTACTTAACAGCTCTAATAAACCTACAGAGTGATGGCAGAAAAAATAATGCGTCATTTTTTCATGTTGATGTGCTGTTGTCCTTTCACGCTATACATAGTGTTGTGTGTTTCCCCCTCTAAAAGTTTAACAAAGACCAAATTAACAGTCCAAAATAATACTGAAAAAAGCTTTTGTGGGTTGATGAAACTACGGTCGAACTATTCATAGCAGTGCTTTCAGTGTGTTCAATAAAGACATGAAAGATCATGGCTGTTTGTTTTGTATCGCCTTAGAAATATTCTGTGTTTGTTTCTTTTCACTGTACTTGTATATTCAGTATAACACTACAAGACCATTTGCCTCCGCACACTTTACTTTTTTAAACTACATGCAAATTAATTTCTGGCATTAAAATATGTTTGTAGCTATTCACAGCCTAATGAGTGAAGTGTGATATGCAGGATTACAACTTTGAGCAAAGACACAAGGAAAAAGGTGATTTAGAAATCATGTTATTTTGAGCTGTTTAACTTTGAAAAAGAACCATATTTACATACTCAAATACTGAAATATAATGCCTAACTGGAGGGAACCTTTAAATAACTTTGCCTATAGTGTTTTTCTATGTAATTCTGTTGATATATATAATTAGTTATGATGATCTTGTTGGGTAAAACCACCAGCGGTTTAACCATTTGTCCTTGTGTTGCAGTTTTCTTCGGCTATCAAACTTCTACTGTAAACAATAATTTGGAATAACAGACAACAAGCCTCAAGGCATAATATTTTACCTTATTATCAGTGTCATAAGCACCAGTACGGGGCATTATGCATTTCACAAGGCCAAATTCCTCCCTGTAAAGTAAATATTTCAGACTGACACTAGATGTCAGCACAGTGTGATGGTGCCTTCTCAAAATGAACTGAGCTGCCAATAGGTTGAAAGTCAGACCACCACTTATCCTGGCCAATCAGATCACCAGAGAACAGTTTCACCGTTGTTACAAATTAGACATGTTTTCTCTGAAGACTCACGGGTCTTTTATCTGGTTAAGCAGGAAAACTCGCTAAACGACATATAAGCGAGTCGCTAATATTAAAGACTATGAATATTCGTCCCAACCAGTTTCCTGTTTGAAGCAGGAGAACATGCCAGAAGGTTGGCCACAACGTTACCACTTGTGTGAAGCTTTTACAACCCCACTGACACTTAAACACAGATTCGTGAGAACATAAATGATCTTTTGTGAGCCACGGATAAAGTTTGCTAGGGGACGCCAACCACACCATCGTCAAACTGAGAGTAAACCTAGCCGCACCCACTTCTAGCAAATGAATGGCTACTGTAGCCAAGTAACGTCAGCTAGCGTTAGCAGGCTAACTATAAACACCTTTAGCCACGTTTCCCTACAGTGTTTATACTTTACAGAGACATGGGAGCCAGTCTGTGTGTAAATTTAACTATACCGGTTCTTTTTTTAGCTAGCTGTTATCCACCTGGCTTAATAACTAGCTCAAGTCACGAAGAACGGACTGTTAAGCGCCGCTCCATCACAGCCTGGCAACGTTAACGTTACCTCCTCCGCGGCATCGTCCTCCCCTCACTGCAGGCATCTGGCTTGCTCCCCTGGGCTTTGCACTCTGAGGCTAGGATGGTCAACTCGCCGTCCACCGGTCTCTGTAAGTGCCCGGCAATTATCCTCAGTCTTTGCTGGGCAATCCGTTGCCTGTCGGGGCTACCGCCGCTGCTGTTAGACGCCATGCTGCTTCCGTGTTTGTGAAAGGAGGAATCGGATCCACGATGAGCGGCTGTCAGAGGTCAGCGCAGGGAAAGTGCGCTGCGTTCAGGCTCCTCGGAAATTCTACTTTCCAATTCAATGTATGACTAAGACGATGGCTATGACTAAAGTGTTAAATTAAGTGGAACGTTTCTTATATTTACGAGATATAAATATATGTATAAGACAATTATTAGATAATACAATGTAGTTAAGTTGACTGTTATTCTACTGTATGTTTAGTGGTTAAGAATCAGAATGAGAAATACATGGGAAATAAAAAGTTAATTAAAAAGTCAAAACTTTTGTCTAAGTGAAATGCAATTGATAAACTTTTCATTTAAATTACAATCTGAATTATTCCCAATCATTCAGCCATTATCATACACTTTTTTATATGTTAAACTGCCTGTTAGCTAAGCAAACGTCTGAGGTGCAGTCCATTTAAAACAAGCACTGAGCCTACTGCACCTAACAAACTAATAAAATAGAGATAGAGAGACAATTGCTAATTAAGAAGTGCTTCGATATGTTAAAGTCACCGTATGTGTTAGGTTCAAGTGAATGTTGTAAAATGTTTCCCGAATGTCCCATTTTACGTACTTCCCAGCATTCCTTGCAACATAGGCCTGATTGTAAATCCCCTGTCGACTGCGGAGTCAGAAATTTACAAATTTACATTTATAAGTGTCTACATACAGTATTTGTTAATTAAAAAAAAAAAAACAAGAAAAAAAACGTATATACCCTTTCTAATTTCACTTCTTGAACTTTTGCGCAAAACATACACAAAACATACCATTTAACGGGGAAAGCCTTCATATAAAATGACCTGAAGTGTGGTTCCACATGTATCAGTTTATAAATGTTCTAGCGTATGAAAACTCCGTGTAGCTACTACTGTCTGAGATGAGTAGGACTATAATTTGAGGTAATTTTGATTCCAGTGTTTGCCACATAAAAACATCCTAATAGGTGTGACTACTAGGTGTGATACTTTGACTATCTACTCATATAAACGTGGCATCATCAAAGTTCAAATTTCTCATGTGAGCTTTGTGAGGCTTTAAATACTGAGAGTAACCTGAAGCAGTGTGACTTCACTGTTTACCTTTATGCTTCACCTCCACGCAGTCACCTGACCACCGTGACTCCCGTTTCCATATGGCACACAGCAGTGCTCTTTAGCTAATTTAACACAAAGTTGCAATACATAAAAGACCATAGACATTTCTTATAAACCTTGTTGTGCATGACAAAAAAAACAAAAAAAGACAGAGACTGTGACGTGTTAAATCAGAGACATACTTTATTTGAGAAAACAGTCTTGTCAACACAAATATTGCATCATGCTTTACAATTAGATGTCCAGATGTTTCAGGATATAGCCTACTTCCCATAGGTTAAAGTATTAACTCCCAAAACAAAGTTCTGTAATGCACTGACTGCAGGCAATTAGAGTCTAAGTGTATCACAGAACTTTATTTGGAAAGCCACAGTGCCAGCTCATAGGTTTGTCCTTGTGCAGAACATTATCCACTTCATGACCGTGTGCTCCTCAACCTGTAGTAAGGCACAAAAAGCAAGAGGAAACAGAACAGCCATGTTGAATTATCCCTTTTTTCATGGTGTTGGCTTTAATGCAAAACATACAGTATAATAATACAAGAACAAATTCTGGACTTCAAAGACTGGGCCCCCAGAAAGACTTGCAGCGCGGTGGGTCCTCCATAGAATCACAGAGCTAAAAAGTAATTGTACACACAGCTCTATATAAATAATTAAAACATTAGATGTTATTTGGTTATGTGCAATAACTGATCCTGTAGTACATCACACCAGATAAGATCCTATTATAGGTTTACTCACATCCTTAAGATTGACCATCTGGTTGGTTGCACAGTTAACAAATGAACAATGTACACATTATTTCACTCGATTGACCTTTATGGTTATGGTGATTTAAGTTTTTAGTAATCTTACTTACTTCACTTTTGTGCCAGTGTGTCACTGAGTCTACTTGTTGAGTTTTAACAGCACTTTGAGTTTCACAGGCCTTGGAGACTGAGCCACTCACAGAACAATGTAGATAGATATGATAGCACTGAGGAAAGTGCAGAAGGCCAGCTGAGCTCCAAGGGTATTAAGTTCTGTCAGTTTGAAGGTAGTTATGGCACTTCAGTAGCAGTTAACTGACAGCAACTTTACAAGTGAAAATACCGAAATAAACCAAATAAACTTTCTATCTCTATGTTCACAGTCCTTTACACAAGCTATGTAATAAAGGAAAAGTAAGTCCTGCAAATCATACTGTACCTGGCATAGGTAGACGCAAGGGGACCAGCTGCAATCCAACACGAGGGGCAAAGAGTCTGGATCATAAAATGCAAAAGCAGAAAGCGATCTGAGGACATCGCAGGCCACGGCTAGATTCTCTTTGCAAACGCCTGTTTTCACTGCGGTTGATGTCCGTCTGCGGAGTTGCAGCGCACTAATCGTAAGGTGGCCACCAACGCTTTTACCTTTTCTTCCCCCAGTCCTGTGCAGTTCACTATATGCAGCTGGAAGAATGTCGACGTGGAGCTGCCAAACGTGAACGCGTGCTCATGAGCGCGCATGAGAGGGAAAAAATAGGCTTTTAGTGTAATTTCACGCAGTGGCACAGTGAGCTACACTTTAGTGTGAGGTTCTTTACAGATAGGTGCCAGATCCAGGACTAAGTCTGTCTTATTACCTTAACATATGTGAAAACCCACTTATTTACATCTAGATCCGACTTCTTACTTACGCTGAGATGTGAGAATGGTTGAAAATTAATTAAATGTAAGGATTTTATTTATAAGACTTGACAACTTTCTGAAATAGCAGTATGTTTATCTCGGATTGACAGATAGCGAGGTCATTTAAAGTTTACTATCGGCAGTTCAGGGCATATCTGTAGCCTAATACCAGCATGTGTGTCCAGTTGAAGGACGCATTCACGTCCTGTCCTTAAGTAAAAGCAGTGCCACAGGGCAAGAATACGCTATTGCAAGGTTGCATTCAAAATGGACTTTGGTAAGAGTGCAGAAGTGCGATGAACAAAATTCTTACTTCAACTATCAAAAGTGAAAGTGTGATATCCTCATTCTGGAGGATGTCTTCTGTCACTGTTGCAGTTTGTCACTTTCTAGGCAATTTTAACATCTGTGCTGCTGAGCTGTTTGAGCTGTCACCAGTTGTGCAACAAGTAAAATACCCAAAGATCAGGTTAAAGGAAATAGTAATGCTCAGTTTTAAACTACTCTATTCTTCCTTAAAAACCTAATTTAAGATAAAGCAAACTGTGTCAAGGTATTAATAGAAGCCCTAACACACTAGAATGATCCTATTAAAAGTCTGCTAATAATAGGCGATAAAATGTTACTAAGAATCTGTTGTAAATATATACCACAAGCAACATTTTAGTTTAACTATTTTATATACCCAGTTAGGTCAGGTTATACACTTATTTAGGTAGGCTACTTTCTAACAATGTTTTTTTTCAATAAAGGATCATTTTATATGTATTATATCTTGTAAAGTAGCCTATTTAGAAGCTAGCTGTTAAATAAATGTTGTGGGCAGACACATACAACAGTTCCCTTTGGAATGTGCTGAAGTGGTTTAAAGTTGTACAGCACTGTTTCATTTAAGAAACCAGCCTGTTTTGCCCTTTACAGGTAGCTAAAGTAACTGAGTAAAATTTATACTAGATGTCAAATAAGTTTGAAATGTATTAGAAATAATAATTGTTTCCCACCACTGTATTGTTAACTTGGTACTTTTGCAGTAGTTTATTTTGTAGGACCTGTAGCAGGTTTTTCTTTAATGAATATATTTTAATAGATAATAATATTAAGGCCTACTGTTCTTCAGTATAGTTTTGAGGTACTTTACTTCAAATAACCATTTTAACTACCTTCATATGTCTCTTTTACATTTCTGAATGGACTACTATATGTTTAGCTCCACTATCTTTACTGAACAGATTAACATTTTACATACCAGGCATGTGATTCAACAAATAAAACAGGATGTAGGCTAATATGCATTGTTATAGGTTGGCCTAAACGACACAAAATATAAAGAGTAGTATTACCTACTACAACATAAAAACAGACTACCATTTACATGTCAATACATCAATAATAATGATGATACAAAAAATAGGAGAAAGGTGCTTCTGCATAAGATTCATTTATTATAGATAGTATACTTGTAGTAGACAGTTTGTTGAGAATTTCCACACTGTAAGTAAAAATGTTAAAGCTGTAGGACTTTTTCTTGTAATTGAGTATTATCACATTGTGGTAATGGTACTTTTCTTTGGTTAGTTCTCTGAACGTCTTTTCCACCACAGACCAAAGTCCAACTATCTACTCACAGCTTTATCTGTGACTTAAGTGTGAACTGGAGGTTTCCAGGGGACATCAGGGCCACAGGGCCTCTAACTCCACACCAGCCACGCTCCCAGCAGGGGGCGTTATGCACCAAACAAACGCTTCTGATGACGGTGGTAAGATGGCAACGGAAAAGTAGGCCAAGTGTCAGTGGTTCATGGACAGCTGAAAATCAAACCCCAATATCATAGTGGATTTAACACAAAGACTAACAACTAGTGCGCCTATGTTTCATCAGTTTATATCACTGAAACGCACAGCAATATGCGGTTTAAAGTCTTGATTTGGCCATTTCCTGACAGCTAGCGGGCTCAAGGCGCATGCTCACACCGTCCCTCTCCAGCCTCATAGGCCGCTGTGAGGGGGACGATCCCGGCGCCGCAGCTCCGTGGGCAGGGCCACCGTTTCCGTAATGTTCGGTAAATTTTGAGGAAGCGATATTTCCCTCTGCTCACCAGTTGCGACGGACTGAGTCGGCTTCGCACCTCTCGCCATTTTAATCTTCCATTTGAGGACTAATACACGCTCATTTCTCAATTATAAGGCGTTTTCCTCGGCGACACAGATCTCCATGATGATGGAAATGGAGGTGGTGCACCCCAGTCAACAGGTAAATCAAGCCTTTTCTTCAAAAACACTGTCATAAGAGACCAGCAGGGTGACATTGACAGTTAACTTCATGCTATAGGATCTGAAAGGGGGGTCAAAGACTCACTTACAGCTCAGCTAAACTTTTTGTGTTTGTTATGAAACATTGGTAACACAATGACAGCGTGGTTATAGAATATATTAAGGTTAGATATGAAAATGTACGAATAACGGCTCCTATGTAGAAAAAAAAAATAGTCAAACTTTAATATTTAAAGAAAAAATGTCCCGGTATCGCTTTCAGTTCTGCAAGTCATCCAGTTGTGACGTTTTTCCCTCGAGAGGAAACAACGTCAATTTTGTTAAAAACATGCTTATATATCCGTGTTTATATCTCTTCGCCTACTAAAATGACGTTATTTACATTTTACTGACAAGTGTGGTAAACAGAAAAGCGCTTGAGGTTTTTCTCGCAAGTATCCCCTCCTCCTCCTCACCCCCATCCCCCAGGCATGTGATCCCAGATCTGATACAGACGAGTTCACAATGTACTGTAAATATTTTCTTCCAGGGATACAAGTGTTTCTTCTGTCTTTGCTTTTTGGTTTTTAACGAATTGTGTCTTTGTTAAAGTATCGCACTTGTTTCCCCCGCAATGTCCAAAGACGTTGAATAAAATATCGAGCCTGGATTATTTTTGTGTGCTAAAGCTTTACATGTAGTGTTTGTCACTTGTAATGAGTCATTTTAGCTACACGGTTGACTGACAGGGGGCTAAAGGGATGTTTTGTGCCATGTTCAGCTGTGTTTCATCATGGTTAGACATCCACACTGGTGGTGATGCAACCAGGAGTAATAAACCACTGGAGTTAGGTCCCATTTGAGGCCTTCATGTTTTGCAGCACAGAGGTAAATGAACAGCCCACATGTAAAGCATGTAGACTTTGTGTCATTCCTCCGTCACCTAGTTTAACTTCAAGAGGAACAGTTTGGCTTGTTGCCAGAATTTGCCCTCAACATGTTATCTGATAATTGGGAGGAATGTCTGTGTGTGTGTGTGTGTGTGTGTGTCTGTGCGCACACATATTTTATCTCTAAATTGAGCTAACAACATGTTTTTTGGCTTGTATAGCTGATAATTTCTTGATTTGAGATTAAAAACTAATTTGAAATTAAGTAATAAGTGTTGGTTTCTCTGTTCTGGTCCCAGTCCAGGTCTTGCGACATCAATCATACTGATACCGAAGTGATAACATTGTTTTACACACACACCCACATTTACACTATCTATTTGACATTAATACAGATTATTAGATACAATTTATCCAGTAGCTTTAGTACTGTGACACTTGGTACTGTGTACCATGTTATATAACAGCAACATCAGTCAATAACTGTGAAAGAGCTCTGTAAATGTACCGTGTGCAGACAACAGACCTGTTTTGTGCCAGGGACTTGTATGACTTGTCTGATGAGCTTAGAAGGTGTGACCAAAAGACAAGAGTGTAGTTTTTTTTTAGTTTGGAAAACACATATGACCTCAAGAAGTGTGCTCCCACATTAGACATTTTGGGCACTTCCTCATTCCTGCAGAAGCCATAATGTTTGGTTGTGTCCTCACCTCTCAGTCAATGAATATGAGTTATTGTAGGAAGCCTTAGTGACACATAATCCTCCAGTGGTCATGCCTCTGATGCAATACTGAAGTATAGAGAGTCAGTGGGCTGTTATTTTGAATACCACAGCTGAAGTCAGGAAAACTTTGTCAACAGTGTCTTAAAATATATTTTAGTTCCTGTTTGCTATTATTTTATGAAGGTTTACTCCATTTCCGCAATGGAATCTAAAGAGAAAACACATTTGAGCTGTATTTTCTCCTCTGTTTCACATCCTCATTGTTTTTTGTTCTGACTTGTACTTGAGGTTTCCCTTACTTCTCCATTGTATACATTTAAGCATTAGGAAGCATATCTTATGTTTATACCCAAACCAGATGAAAGTCACATGCTCATTTTCTTGTGAGCTAGTATTTTTGGTTTATGAAACATCCCAGGACCTTGTGAAATTGTTTCCTTCTGTAAATAAGTAAAAGGCCAAAGGAAGAGAGCAACACAGTTTATCTAAAGACATTTTTGTTTTAAAAAGGCAATTAACAGAATTAATAATAACCTCACAGTTGCTAATATTATTCTGTATGTGTGAATTTTAGGCAGTGCTCAGATTAATGTTTATATATTAAATATAGGTCTCAGTAATTTGTGTAGTGCTGGGATGAGATCAGTTGTCACTAGTCATTAACTTGACCTAACAAGGAAACCACATTTGTAATTCTACTGAGCAATGGCTTTGCATTCTTAATGTTACTTTATACCACCTTTTTAGGATTGCTACTGTGCCTTTCTATTTGAAAAGTAAACAGTAAATTTATTAAAATAAATTTCTGTGTTTTTTGTAGTAAAATCTGTAGACAATATCTTTAACTTTCTGGATTTACAAATGCTGTAAAATATATATTTGGGATTGAACATTACAGTTTAGAGAACTAAACTGTAGCATGAAGTCGCTTATGCAAATTAAGGTCTGTGCCCTGTCTGTGAGTCTGAACGAGACATGTGAATTCACACCTCAGTATAATCAAATGGGTAATGATCACTTGGAAAGAGTATCAAGTGTACTGGTGCATGTTGTACGGGAAAGCGAGAACTACATTTATTATTCATTGGGCTTCTACTTCTTGATTTTAGTGTCAGTGAACAAATACTAAGGGACAGGGTGTGGCGGGTGCAGCAGCCATGTTTCACAGCAGGGACTCACTTTGTTGCTGCTCACATTCTCACTGCACGGCAGCCTGGCTACTGCTCACAACTCTGTTAACGGATCTGCTGTTCCCCTTTCAGGACATGGACCTGATTGACATCCTGTGGAAGCAGGACATTGATCTTGGAGCTAGGCGAGAGGTGTTTGACTACAACCACCGTCAGAAAGAGCACGAGCTGCAGAGGCAGCGGGAGCTGGAGGAAGAAAAGAAGCTGCATCTGCTTCGGGAGCAGGAGAAAGCCCTGCTTGCCCAGCTACAGCTAGATGAGGAAACAGGAGAGTACATACCCCGCCCACCACCCAGCGCCCCACTGCAGTCGTCCGTCACACCTCTAGAGGTTACACAGGTACGCTAACATGACCTTCATTACTCATGTCAGGGTCTGACACTCCCACTTCATTTGATAGGTTCTGGCTGTGTTGTAGCTAGGTAACCACCTCATCCTGTGCGATTACAGAAACACAGGTGGGTATGTTTTACATAGGTGTATTCTGCTCCTGAAACGACTCGACAGAGACCTACACACTGTTTGTATAAAATCATGTGCTGTCTTTGAAAGAGAGCGCCACAAAGGATGCCAGGTGGTAAATTAACTAAAGCATACCTTATCCTTTGTTGCAGAATGTCAACTTCACAGAGGAGAATGGTGACGCCATGTCATTTGATGAATGTCTGCAACTACTGGCAGAAACCTTTCCTGTAGAGGAGGTAAGAATATTGACTACATTATTGCTACACTTTTATTATTTACTATTATTTATTTACTATTCACTTTTAACACAACCTTAGTTAACAGCTGATAACAGTCATCATCATGTTTTTGCCTCATAGAACACTTCAGTGCAGTCTAGCAGCAACAACATCATGATGTCGCCTGAGCAGCCACCCATGCCCCTAGCTAACCTCTCCCCAGATCCACTGTCACCACCACAGAGAATGTCCCCTGATTTGGAGCAGGCCTGGATGGAGCTTTTGTCACTCCCTGAGCTGCAGGTATAATAGATGGATTCTACACCCAATGGCATGATGGTTTGTGTTGTGGAACAAATATCTAAAGAATGCATCAGTGGCAAGTGACTGGAATTAGAGGACAAATACTTTGCCTACCCTATGAGAATGGGGATTGACAAAGGTGGACAGGTGCACACACCTTACACTTGGTCGTTGCTCAAGGTGTAATATTGTTTGCGATTATTAATTAATGACCATGTTTTATCTAAAAGACTAGAAGGGATCTTGTTCAGAAAGGGTTTGGCAGTAAACCTTTGCTTACTGCCTGAAAGGTGGAAATTCAGACACAGTAGTTTTTCATTAGCTGCCTTTTATCAGTTTTGTTTAAGCCAGCTCATATTTGCATTAGCTGATGGGTGGACCGGTGTGCCATTTGTCGCCTTGATCTTTCAGTGTGTTTCCATATAGGTAGGATAACCCAAACAACTTGTCATCAGCAGTGCATTAGTTGTTCTGGCAAGTTCCTGATAACACTTGAATTGTAGAAACTGCCCCTGTGAAATCTTGTTTCAGTTCTTGAAAGCTGCTTTATGGTGATAAAGCTGTCAGTTAGCTACATCAGTACTTGTCAGCGAAATACCCGTTAGTTAATAACTGCATGGCTAAATGCCCCAGTCCTTTCAAAACCTAATTGTCATGGTTATAAATAAACTAAAGTATGCTCATATTAACACTCTTATACTAATATAAGATCTAATATAGATCAGTTACATTTGGAATAGGTTTGTGGCAAGCAACAACCACAAGCTGTTAAGTCATTACTTTGTACTTTGTCTATGCATTCACAACAACACATAAAGCTTAAAAACAAACTTTAATCTACACTTACTGTATCCAACATAAAACATAACGATTGAAATGTTTGAATATAATGGTTTTCCATCTTGCTTTTTTTTTTCTAGCAATGCCTCAACATGCAAATGGAGGAAAAACTTGAGACAACAACATATCCACTCTCCAACAGCTCAGAAGTACAGAATCCAAACTTCAGCTTTTACCCAATGACCAGTCTCACCGAGGGAGAAACAAACACACTAAATGTTTGTACTCCAGAGTTTATGAATACATTTGATGGCTCTGTGCCCAGTATGGTTCCACCAGACAGCCTCAGCCAAATGGAGGCGAAAGCTCCTCAGTTAACCACCAACTTTGGTGCAGAAAGTTTCTGTGACGTCTTTTACCCCAACACCATTGTAGAAGAAGGGAGCAGTGGTCAGCAGGGCTGTGAAGAAAATGAAAATGACTCTATGTCTGATAGCCAAAACAGACCTTCCTTCACAACAATGGACCTTTACAGCCTCTCACCTGGGGATGAGTTTGAAGAAGGCAAACACGATACGATGGCTGAAATGCCAGACTCAGATTCAGGAATCTCTTCAAATACAAGTCCAAATGGTAGTTCACCTGATAAATCTGTATATGGTGATGGGTCCTTTGGTTACAGTGACTCAGAAATGGAGGAGATGGACCAAAACCCTGGAAGTGCAGAATCTGATTACTCAGAGATGTTCTCACTAAATTTTCAACCCGATGATCTTCATACACCAATATCTGTATTGGCACCAACAGGGCAGCCAGGAGAGCAGCAGGAAAAGAACCCCAAACAACACAAGATAGACCCAGCCGAGGAGACTGGTCACAGCAATGCTCCTTTCACCAAAGATAAGCAGAAGAAACGTTCTGATGTGCGTCTCTCCAGAGACGAACAGAGAGCTAAATCCCTCAAAATCCCTTTCACCGTTGACATGATTATTAATCTACCAGTTGACGACTTTAATGAGTTAATGTCAAAGCATCAATTGAATGAGGCCCAGCTGGCCCTGGTCCGAGACATACGCCGCCGTGGAAAGAACAAGGTAGCGGCCCAGAACTGCCGCAAACGCAAGATGGAGAACATAGTGGGTCTGGAGCAGGAGCTGGACACACTGAAAGATGAAAAAGAGCGTTTGCTGAGCGAGAAAAGCCAAAACATAACAAATCTGAAGGATATGAAGAAGCAACTGAACAGCTTGTACCTGGAGGTCTTTGGTATGTTGAGAGACGAGAAGGGAAATTCCTACTCTCCATCCGACTACTCCCTCCAGCAGTCGACTGATGGCAGTATCTTTCTTGTCCCGCGTATTAAAAAGACTTTCAAGAGTGAAGACAACCACTCATCTCCTTTGTAATATGGTACTGCATTATCATAGTAATACTATGCAATAACTTTGTAGTCACTCAGTTTTAAAGCATTAGTAGCTCAGCAGAACTATTGTATAGTTTTTGCTTACTTCTCTTGAACGTTGCAATATTTTTGATATTTTACTTCTTTTGTACTCAGATTCTTTAACCAAGATTGTTTGTAAATAAACATTACTTTCTTCTGAGATTGATAAAATGTTACCCCATGTATATATATTGTGTATATCATATTTCTGTATGCTAATGATTGTTTCAGTCATTGCTTCTTATATTTTATAACTTTTCCTCGATGATTTGCTGTCCTGTGTTTTTTTTTTTTTTAAATCTTTGTGCTTTTCAATAAAGTATTCATGTAGCTATATGGGCTCCTGTTTTCTGAGAACAGTGTGTGTACCGCAGCCACAGCCTGTAACAGATTGATACCAGATGGACATATAGTCAAAGGAATGATTACATAATGTACATCATACAAGTCAGTTTTGTTTTACCAGAGCAAACAAAATGAATCAAGTGAAAGGCGACATAGGAATACACATTTTCCTCATCTGCCTGAATTTACTTGAGCAAGCCTGTTTGTATAGCAACCTAAATCTCTTCATGCCATGCAACTGCTGTTGCAAAAAATACTACACCCACTGCATTCCACTACACAGAACACAATGTGTGTTTACCGAGCATGAACCATTCATGACAAAGTCACAATGTTCCACCGGTTAGGCATACTCAAAGGTAAAGTCCTGCGCAATCAGTGTGCTCTTGATGCACTTTCACATACAAGCACTACCCTAGGCTTATTTTTTGCTCTTATGGCAAAGTTCAGAGGGTGTGTGTCAAACTAACCTGGCGAGCAGGGCGATAAACTCAAGGACATCTGATTCAAGTAAATTAAACAATGAAACCTTTTGACAAAGATAAAACTTGTTGATATTACAATAAAGGCAAACGCTTATGCCTTAGCATATTGCTTTTAAGTGCATTTCTGAAATAAAACACTCACATCAAGGACAACGTTTTTATTTAACAACACAAGTAACATGTTACATTTAGGCTGACATTAACCCATGTTCATTAACATGGGTGTGCTGTTGACAAACCCAGCTTAATTCTGGATAGAAAAGTCATTATTCTACACTGATCTTTAGCAATACTGTCGAGCAACTCACTGGGAAACATAAGTTGGCTCTTGTCCCTCCTTCAGTCTGAGCAGACATGACCAGACCTGAACGTGCTTATGAGTTCTTTAAAATACAAAATGCATAAAGCTTACTGTTGAGACACGCCCACTTCTTAGGTTTAAAAAATGTTTTCGATGTGCAAAAATCTTAATATAAATATAGTCTGTATAAAGATGATTGGAACAAGATATGATACATAAATGATATAAACATTTCCATACACACATTTGAACACTCAACATAGAAAACAAGTTGTCAGCATTTTATGAAGTCTTAGGCTTTCAAAGTAAAAATCACCCAATTTTAATTTTTTTCCTTTTTACTACCAACACTTTCAACTACTGCTCTCAGATGAGAGAGTTTGCCAGTTTTTTCTACTTTAACAAATTTGGAGGATGTCCCTATGATTTTTGTGCAGAGGTCCTAACCATTTTGGAGCTTTATGACAGTTTGCATTGTTGTTATCTTATTACGATCAGGTGATGAGGAAGAATAACACATTTTAGTACTACATATCTTTTCATAGTGGTTAATTGTGTAGTGAATCTACACAAAATTAATGGGTAGCTTTTTGATAATTGTTTTAAGTTGTTTTTCATTGTTCCAGCTTCTCTAACGTAAACCTTTGCTGCTTTTCTTGTCTGACATTACAGAAACGTTAAAGTCCTTGAGTTTTGGTTTGTTCGTTGAACAAAACAACATATTCAAAGATGCCAATTTGATCTCTAGGATATTTTGATTTTCTTTTTTTTCTTTTTCTTGTTTCATCATTATAAATTATCACAACATAGTGGCTGATAGTAAAGATAATAAAACAGAAAGACAACATACTGCATTTTGCATTAATGGTATACCAACCAGTGTGGAGAAGGTCACAGGCTGACTCTGGTCAAAGTGGAGCTTTATATTCCAGTATTGCCATCCTGCTTGGTGTACCTTAAAAGACCTTTCCATCTTGCATTATCACCATGTACAGTGTTAGATTACAATATGATTAGCCTTAGGAAATATTTTGAAAAAAGTCTTACCCATCCAGAACCTTCCATGTTATCAGGTCTTTACAGATTTTCACCAAGAAGAGAATGCCTCTTTCCACATCTGTAAATCAAGCAAAGTGGTTACTCTTACCTGCTCCATCTTCTCAGTTTTGTGAAATACTCACTCCCTTTTCTTGTTCATGTCTGAAATCTAGTAATTGTGGGTAAAACTGCAGTATCACTGACTCAATGGATCTCCAATGTGTCCAGGAACTAGTCTTTCTTCGCTAGCATCAGCTGTTGGAGGGTTTAGCTAGCCTTGAAAGAGAGATAGATGCTCACTACCAGGCACGACACTGCAAGCTTCCTCCATGGGCGTTGTGCTCGATGCTGCCTTCTCCCTTCTCTCTCAAAATGCTGACTGGTCCACTGTGCTGGGGCTGAAGACGTCCTGTCTGACAGTCATCTGCAATCTTCCACACTAGCGATGCTGAGGGCCCAACTGCTGGTGCTTGCAGCTGTTATAATCCTACTCGCTCAATACTGGCATATGTGGCGCATGGGCCCTTACCCTACGACTACCCAAACTGCCATTGACCCTAATACAGGTAAATACATACAGTATATATCACTAAATTCAGCCACAGAAGTCTTAAATAATACTCCACAAAGGATCAAAATATTAGGACAGACCAATTTGCTAAACGTCAGAGTCACAAGAAGCAGTAAACATAAATAAACTCATTTAAGCTTTGTTCTGAACCAATGACGCACTGAACCTTGTGTTACTTTACTACACAATTTTATTCGGTCTTTGTCTACTAATCAAAATATTTGAACAATCTAGAATTGGTTGGGTGGAAACAAGTAGACTGAGGGACTCCCTTATTTCTAATTCAGACTGCTTATATTTGTTGACACTGGTACTCGAACGTTTTACATACTGTGCTTCACATAAAAAAAAGGAAAAAAAATACACTTGACACTTTCAATTAAGCAATCATAATAACTCCACAAAGAAAATTGTGTAATTCTAGCTCATCTGAGGGCCTGTTATAGCTAATCTATTTGACAAAAGATTAAGTCACCAGCAGAAAACCAACCCACATACAAAAAGGAAAATAAAGATATTAAGAACTGACTTTTGATAAAAAACAATGTACTCTTTACCCCTGATACCATAGGCACAATACACACACACTTCAGACACACAAAAGGAAAATTGTCTTAGTAGGGAAACATCTATCACAATTAGAGAAGGGTATCATCTGTCATGTGTATACAGTCCTTCTTGCTGCAGTAATGTCTGACTTGTGTGTTCCTCTAATTCTTTCAGATGACTGCCTCTAAGTAACCTGCAGCTTTCCTGACAATTCCTTTGCTCACCTCCTCGCCTCTCCTGCTAAGAACTGAAGCCTGTTGAATGGATACAGGATAGAACAAATAGTTATTCTGCACTGTCACAGGCTCACTCTGTACTGTGCTACGAGGGTGCTGTGAAACCAACTGCAACTTACCAAAACAGTAAATTAATATCGCCGTGAGCCGTAGCCACCGCCGCCGCCACCGCCAGAGCCGTAGCCACCTGCAGTTTTGGACAGGTCACACAAAATGCCTGACGTCACTCTTAAGGACAACTGAAAATGTTATGTCACTGAATATGTCATTTTGAAGTCTGATTGTGACACACAGACCTAAAGGGTATAACTCACCACCATAGGGTCCACCCGAATTTCTGCCACCAAAGTTGTTTCCTTTCATGGGTCCATAGTTTGACTGCTGTCCACCATAATTTCCAAAGTCGTTGTAATTTCCACCCCCTCCGTAACCTGACGGTAGAAGCGTCAACTTAAGCTTAATTTCTGGTCTCTAATTATAAGCCTACCATTGATGAAACAATAAAAATTATGCAGTTACTAAATGTTTTACCTCCATCGTTACCTCCATAACCTCCGTCGCAGCTGCCACCAAATCCACCTCCTTGGTTCCCATACCCTGGACCACCACCTCCATAGCCCCCCCGGCCTCCTCCATAACCTGGTCCTCCACCATAATTACCTCCTGGCCCTACAGTATAATTGTAAAAAACAATGCAAACACACAACTGATACCCTGATCACCAGTGGCACTTACACTACAATTGTAAGCATGAAGTGATATTGAGCTTGTTATACAGAATTAGTACATCTGGAAGTTCACTTTCCAAAATAGTGAATATTTACATTCCACATTTTTATCAACAGCTCACCATTGTCAAAATCATCACCATAACCACCTCGTCCTCCGCCATAGCCACCTAAAAAACACAGGTGGAAAAACATATAATGCATAACAACACTGACTAAACTGTTTAGACTTGCAGCCGTATCAAATATTAAGCTGTATCAATACAAATGAAGGTTTCATTTTACTTTAAAAAAGCATTTTATATTGTATTGACGTTGGATAGCACAATAGAATATTTTGAAATGAGTAACCTTTGAGAGTTAACGTTTCATAAATATGTTCAATGTATTACTGCAAAACACAATGCTAAAGATAAATTTCAGACACACAAATGTGCCATCACCAAGATATAAATCTGTCAACGACATGATCCCGCTTTTTATGGACAGAATATCCTAATTATTTAGTACAAATAAAAACAGAAAGCAACTGTTTACAGAAAACTGGAGCCAAAAGAACAGTTGTGTCCCAAGTTGAGTAACCAGTTTTACAGGCTGGCTATGCCCCATTTAGTTAACCCTGCAGCAGCAAGACTGTATCTTGTTGAGACAGGTGAAATACAGCACTTGCCCCTCCCTCCGTAACATCATTGAAGTGCCCTTGAGCAAAACCCTTGTTTCAACTGTGTGTGTGCGTGACTGAGTGAGTGGGGTCAGCAAGTTCCTACAGAGAGAACTTTTCAGATGAACTATCCTGACTAAACACAGGTTAAAAGGAAGTAACTTAATCTGACATGTAAATACTACTCACCCCTGCCAAAGTTGCCACCACCTCCAAAATTACTCCCTCTGCCCATGAAATTTCCAGATCCTCCACTTCTCCCTGATTTTAATGAGGATGTTATTTTACAGCAATGAACTACATATGTATATACAACATTAGTCAGTATAACTTTATTATATTCTATTGTGTGCTTACCCCTGTTACTTGATATTGCACTCATTTCCTGTTTAGAAAGTGCTTTCCTGACCTCACAGTTGTGGAAATTGATTGTGTGGAATTTCTGGGCTGCGAAGGATAAGGTGAATAAATATGATACACTTTCACACCATTGTTTTATGTTCAGTAACAGTCTAGCTATCTCCGACATGCCAACAACCACATACCAACAATTTTGTCAACAGTGTCATGGTCATCAAAGGAAACAAAGCAAAATCCTCTCTTCTTCCCAGTGGAGCGTTCCTCCATGATGTCGATACATTCAATCTTTCCATATTTCTCAAAATACTCCCGAATGTGGTACTCCTCAGTGTCCTCCTTGATTCCACCAACAAAGATCTTCTTTACAGTCAGATGGGCACCTGGTTTATTGGAGTCCTGAAACAGACCATATTAATCAGCACACACAAAACACCAACATTTTGGAATATCTGCCTCTGCCTTTTGTTTTATATTTACCTCTCTGGACACGGCCCTCTTGGGTTCAACCACTCGGCCATCTACCTTATGAGGCCTTGCTTTCATGGCGTCATCGACTTCCATTACAGAGGAGTATGTTACAAAGCCAAAGCCCCTTGATCGCTTGCTGTTGGGGTCCCTCATCACCTTGTAACAACAAAATCATAATGTAATGGCAGTGAGAACAATTTCATGGGGCTGTATTGAGATATACAACTTATTATTGCTTATTATTATTACTTCAAGGTATCCTGCCAAAGATGACAATAAAATACATACCACACAGTCCGTGAGAGTTCCCCATTGTTCAAAATGGGCTCGTAAACTCTCCTCTGTGGTTTCAAAGCTCAGACCCCCAATAAACAGCTTTCTGAGCTGCTCAGGCTCTTTAGCTTCACGGTTCTAAAAGCAAAGCAAAACAAATATTATAATTAATTGCTACACAGATGTATTTGTATTATATTGTGACACTAACGTCACAATGGTCCTGCAGCTGCTGTCAAAATGCTAATGTATACATATCTGCCAGTCTTACAACCGAACAATATATATGTTGCTGTTGTGGCGACAGGCTATTATAACAGTGTACTACATTATGAAGTAAAATTAAGCTGTCAGACAACCCAGGCAACAGAATTGTGTTGCTAAATAGCAACGTTATATTGTCCAGGAAGACAAAAACGTCAAACGATCCATGGTCGGTAAAACAGACTGAGTTAGCTTCAGCTACAACGTTAGCAGCTAGCGCTTCAGGAATACCGCAGGCCCGGTCACATTAGCACATTAGCAAAAGAAGTGGTATGTGTTATATATTCCAAAACAATGTTTATCTAACATCTACACCAGCACAGGAGTCTCCGGTGTCACCTAGTTTTCTTATAGTAATTTAGACCACCCTTAGCTGGAGCGCTAGCTAACCTGAGCAGCGCTGTGTTTTGAGCTGTGTTAAAGCTACAGAGAAACCGCGTACTGCAATATAACACTGTGCATTCAGTCGCCACTGCTGCCTCTATGATACATGGGCAGCTGTGGCGTTACTGTATTTTTCACCAACACATAATACATTGCCACATCCACTAGCACCTCACCTCCATTTTGCAGATGTCCACAGGCGCAGTTCGAGGCAGATCACGTGATCAGATACCGGCTGTTTGTTGGTGCCACGGTCCTGATGGACTCGGTACATGTGCAGCACAAGGCAGCTACTGTGGTTCATGGACACACATTATTAAACTGATGTTCATACACATCAATAATGATCTCTTCTAAAATTAGGATTGTACACTCAGTGTCTTTTCTGTTTGTCTTAGTGCACTGAAAAAAAAAGCTAATTTGCGCCATCTACTGGTTGGAATATGCATGTTTACAACAATTATTCATCTTCTGAATCGTCGATCAGTTGGTAATGACTGGAACATTAAATAAAAAAAGAGTGGACTGTCTGAAACTGGACCATCATGTTTCTTTTTTTGCTGCCACTGTGTTGTATAGTAGCTTTACTGTATCATGTTTATTTCACTGTTTACTTGCCATTTTCATGATTGACCATGATCTATCACTCCAGTTTCTTCATCACTACTCACTGTACTATATTCCCCTGTATCTTTAGATCTCTTTATATATGTTTAAATTTTTTTTATTATAACTTTTTTTTTTTTTTTTTTT